>JALMGA010000001.1:201163771-201398771 GCA_023333525.1 Aspidoscelis tigris stejnegeri | reverse complement strand
AATCCTACCATTCTCCAAGATGCAAATTACACATTCATTTTCTGTTAGTGTAGTGACTTAAATAAAAAGATGCATTTTCAGAAAAAAAGTATACAAATAAATCATGTAATGCTGCTAGAACAGTACTCTTAAGAATCAATGGCTTACAAACAATAGCTATATACAATAATTCACATTTATAGATAACTTTGTAAGATAATTTATGTTCCACTGATATATCCATATATTTATATTTGTATTTTTAGTTCAAGAAAGCTTTAAGGCCTGTGGGTATTTTTGAATTTATCTATGATCCTAAATTGTTCTATCACTCACAAATCAATATCATTGGAAAAGGGCAGTGTTTGAAGTGATGTACTGCAATTGAATAATATGATTTAATGCAAGTCAGACATGCAAAGAAAACTGCTCATACTTGAGAATTTTTAAAGTTATTGATACTTGAGAGCATAACTATCAGAGCAGCCCTAACTGGGATAAAAAGCAGTAGAGAAGAACAGTTATCCCAGTGGCATAAGTGTGGTTCAAAGCATAATTCAGGGAGATGAAAGCAAGGCCTACTTTTAAAACCAACTCTGCAATGCTGATTTTCTCATGAGCTTCCATATGCCCCGGTTGATTACTATGAGAACACACTGTTGCACTAAATGAGCCACTGGACTTATGCTTTTTAGTATGTGATGAGAGCAAATATCTACCTTTAAGAACCTTCCATCTCAGTTGATGTTTTGTGGCAAGGACTTAAAGACTTAGATAATGTGTAGACAGTCATTTTTTTAAGAGGGCTACCCTACCTTAAACAAATAAATAAGCAAACATTTGATAAAACTTGTTGCAGGAACATGTCACTCCAGAGTCCTAACGTCGCTGCAGCTAACAGTTTGAATTTTATTTCTAACAAAATTCAGAAGTTCAAAAAGCCTTTGAGCAGAGTTGTATAAAATCTGACTTTAATGTTTTCCACAACACATGAGCCAGCCATACCCCTCTATGGGAAGGCCACATTTGTTAGGTGACACAGCTATCAGGAATGGCCCAAGAGCCAAATAAGCTGATGAAAGTACTATACTTACCTCTGTTCTTCTCTATTTCACTTCCTCTCCCTGCTCCTTTTTACAGTTAGGAAGGGATGTGACCGTCGTGATACTTGAGAGGAGCTGTGGCCATGTAATAATTCATCACATAGTCCATTGTTCTTTTGGGTTCCCTAGATGTGAATAATCCTGAAAGGACTTTGAGATAATCTGAAGAGATCTTACTGCAGCTTCTGCTTAATGCAGAAAGTGATCTTACCATAGCTCATGGCTGGGTCATTTTGGTGACAGAACCTTCACTTTGGTATGTCCTCTTGCCTGCTGTTTCCGAGATGCCTGTATTTTCATCTTATCTGCACTTATTAAAGACTTTTTAAATTAAAACATTTCCAGCATGAAGGTTTGGTTCTTCCATGGCTCACATTATTTTAAACATATTTTACTGTGTTAAAGCAAGATCTGACACAGTATTTCCTTCTTCAAGATTTAAGATTTTTACCAAGATTTAATGTTTTTACCATTGCTTCTAATAGATTGTAAGCCACTTTGTGATTTTTTTAAAAAAAGGAAAGCAGTATAAAAATGCATAAATCTCTCCACTCAGGTACAATGCAATCCTGCATCCTTCCAGAGGTAAAAAATAAATCCCTGGAAGTGATAAGTGAACAGCCAGAGCACTAAGGTTACCTGCATCCAGGGTCTTATTGGTTACCAAGAATGATTTGCGAAACATTCAAAGTCACCAGTTTGCACGTTTGCACACCTTTCTTTCACTGTTGATGATCCAAATGAAAATAGCCACTGAATTGCTCTGGCCGTTAAAGCTATTATAAGCAGTCATTTCACCCATGTCTTCCAAGACAGTTCTAAGAAAATCCAAAGGTTTTTATAAGAAGAAATACAATGTAATGTTTTTTTTAGTTCTGAAGATCCAAAGAGGTAAAGATATATTTGTCTTGCTAACACTTTTACCTATCTGAATGATTACCAGTTTCAATAATCTTCTTAAATTTTATTTAAATTCTTTGCTGAGAGCAAAGACAGTGAGTAAAATGTGGACAATAGAGTTACAATGCTGTGGTCAGATGTGAGAATTGTTTCTTCCTCCTTTCTGAACCATCATTAATCCCTGGTTTAAAGATTCATTAACTTCCCTAGATTACAGCCCTTAGTCCAGTTTGTAGACCCAATATATCAGGTCTGTAAAATATCTGGATTAAAAACCTCTTAATCTAGAGCAGTGGTTCCCAAAGTTGTCTGGGCTATGACCCATCTAATATAAGTTTACCAACTCAGGACCCACCTCTAGGAAATTTAACCGTTACCAATATGAATAAAGGACTTTGCAAATAACAAAGTTTTAATACAATTTTTTTTATTACTTAATCTAAATAATTACATCAAAAAAGCTATTTCAAATACGGTTAAATTTCCTAGAGGTGGGTCCCAACCCACAGTTTGGGAAACCCTGATCTAGAGGCCAATTTGTGCTTGGCCTCTTAGTTTACTATTAGCTAACATCTGGGCAGGTGCATCTGCACTTGCAGGAGGCATTTACAGCCAACAAACATCCCCTGCCTGCCCAGATGTTAACTAATTACAAACTACCTGTGGTCCATGAAATTGTGCAACCCTCCCCAATCCTGACCCAAAGCTTACCTAGCATGTCCAGGTGGTGAGCACTTGCACCTTTTCCAGTGTGAGGGGTTATCTGAGGTACTTCACAAGCATTCTGGTACCTCAGATGAACCCGACGTGACTGCACGTGCCCAGAGCATCATCATTACCAAAGCAATGGCATCACAATCAAAATGGCAGCACCTTGTGGGGACTGGATGCACACCGTTCCCTAGTGCAAATGCTAGTACACGTTAATCTCTTATGCGCTCTCACTGTTCAGCAGATGGGAAGGCAAGTGCAGAAACACCCCAGTTTTTGTTTCATCTTCTGTAGATGAAGCCAGACTAATAGGGCTGGGGCCTCCTTGATCTGGATTAATGTGCAGATCAGGAGGCCCAGGATCCTGACCAAAGGGCCTGTAATTCAAATCTAGAGGATAATGCAGAAAAGGCCTTCAATAGATACTACTTAGAAAGAACACTGTAGCCTTGTAAAAATCATTCAAATACATGTGATCCTGTTAGTGTTTTGCAATTAAGTAGCAAACTAATCTCTCTTGACTGACTGCAAATAGTAGTCACTGAATCTGTTATATTCCTTGCCTGCTTCCATTTTTGCCTACTGCTTGAATGCTATTTAATAAAAATTGTTAAATTTGGAAAATCATGATATTTTCAACTATGACTTCCATTTTCCTTGTATTTACAAACCCATACCAGACCAATTTTAATTCTACAAAACCAATCCCAACCATGCTAAAGTACAAACCAGTACAAACCAGTTAAGACCAGTTCCTGAAACACTGTCAATAATAATAATAATAATAATAATTTCAGTCAAATGCAACATCATGTGCTGATATAAGCCCAATTTCTGTGCATACCATTCAGATTTCATTTCATATAACATTCCTAGTAAAAATAGCAAACTGTTATTGTAAAGTGAAATGTCAACAGTTGTTTTCTTGCTTTGTTCTTTTAAAAATTCTTCATGGTCTGTCATTGTTAGTATTTAAAGTCTTTGTAAGACTGATGTTCATTGTCTGAATCCAACAGATTAAAATAATCACAAAACCTTAACATCTACATGGCTAAGCTTCTGCCTGTCCAAAACAAAAAGAAAAAATAAGCTTATTGGCATCCAAAAATTTCAAATTTCTGGAATTTTTCCCCTGATAATTAATATATTCTACAACTTTCCACATTTTATTAATATTATCAGGCATTGTTCAAGAGGAATTAAACTCATTCCATGCTAGCATGAGATGATTATGATTGCTTACACCTTGTAGTTTGGAAAAAATAGCGTAATAGCAACGTTGCTTGAAGGTGTAATACGTCTGACAGATTCTTACTGTCCTGCTGATTAAGCTTGTATTAGCTTTTGCTCATGAATCAGAAAAGTATTGTTTATGTAATAAAATATTTTTAAAAATATCTTTAAAAAGACTTTTTAACACTTCCAAAGTAAGTGGGTCCAGCCCTGCCTTTTTTGATCTTTGATACTTTTAGCCACACATTTGCATTGGCAACAGATATTTTTAGACCCTTAGCAGTGCTTGGATGGCTAAGCATGGAAGATAGAACACCATCAGCATCTCCAAATTCCTTCTCACTACTATAACACAGTTTCAGCAAGTGAAAGTGAGAGAGTCGGTGACATTTAATATGAGTCTTAATTGTATGTGGGAAACATTTAAAATTAATCAAGGAAAGTTGGATTTCAGAGAAAATTGGCAAAAACCCAATAGAGAAAAGACGCTTTCTGATTGTATAAGGGGAGATAATTTACATGTTAATTGCTATAGCAGAGTTTTGATGATTTTGGGACTAATGCACAGCTCTGGAATAATAGAGTGCTAATGAAAACATCTGAAATCCTTTGAAAATGAAACAGCAGACAATTAACTTTAACTAAGTGGACCAAGGTAGAATGAAGGAAAAGAAATTACGCAAGTACAGAATGTAACAATCTTTAGAATACTCAGTAGAGGTCATATTATATACTCTCTTAAAAAGATGTTGCCCTCTTTATTTCCCCAAACTTCATGAGTCTATGCACAATAACAATGCTTTCAAAAGCAAGGTTTAGAGATGCATGTGACATTCTTTTAGGTTCAGTTCACTTGGGACACAGAACCCCATGTTTGAATCAAACTTCAAATGTCCCAAAGAAGTTCAAAGTTCAGTTCAAATGTTTGATGAACTATTCTATACAGCAAACAATGGAATACAGCAAGTTGTGGGTGGTGGTGAGCAGAATTGCATGAACTTTGTCCTGAAGAACGCAGAATTGTTCTGAAAGGTCCTGGGGATGGCAGGAAGGCTACAGCCAAACCTCATGACCATTGGATGCAGTCCAGAATTTTTATGATTTTTCTGGGAAATTTCCTGCTTGTTCCTAGATAGCAAGGAACTGATTTTTTAAATTAAAACATCATAAAAATTCAGAGCAGCCTCCAACTGTTGTAGTACTCACCAGGGGGCCTTCCTGCCACAGCCTTAGGATCCACATTCTGAATTTGAAGATGTTAGCTTAAAGTTGGTGCTGTGGGAAGGCCAGAAATGCCAAAGGTTTTAAGGTTGGACTGGAGCTACCAAAACTGGTATAGGAAGGACTATACCCACTCCTGAGGCAATTGGTTCCATCTTTCAGGTCTCCTTCTTTCAAAACTCTTCCACCACTGAAGTTTTCTCTTTTTATTGGGAAAATTATGGAAAGAAAACCCTAAGAAAAGTGTGTTTGCAACCCACACCCTTATTAAAATAAAAATCCTTTAATCTTACCTGAGCAGAACGTCTCCAACTCTATTGCTTTCAACTTGAGCAGCAAGACCAAGGAACATCTAGAGCAGGACTACTTCAGTTAAGGATAGTGATGTAGTATCATCTGTATATTTCCAACTCAGTTTAGGTCTCTTATATACTTCAGAACTTGGGCATTGGCTCAAACATGACACTGGCCTAGAATGAAGATGTCCCATGTCATCAGCATTCTGTAGTCCTTGGTGGGATGGGTGAGAGGCTTTCTGGTGTATGTAACTCTTCTCTGGATTTTTCTGCCACTTGGTCATGATGATTCCTGGAGAACAGACCATGAAGACAACAGCACTTTCTCTGCAGTCACCTTTGCCAATGACTGGTAGAACTGGTCAATAAGGAGAGCAGCTCATGCTTTGAAAAGAGTAAAGCAGTTCCCCTAATGATCCTTACAGTGAAATTCTTTCAAAGTAGAAGTGAGAATTATGGATGTGTTTCTATATCTAAGTTACATGTCTGGAGATGGACTTGATGCCTTCTGTTCATCTATAATCCACCCTGAGACCTTCTGGTACAGGGAAGGATAAAATTCCAAATAAATGAATAAAATATTCTGAGAAAATTGTGGTTTTTAAACTATGTCTGGAGGCACTTTTATTTAAATTAACCCACTCATGGTGGCTGCAGAAAAAATAAATATTAAATAAACAAAGCATGGCACCAGTGGAACAAATAGTTATTTCTCATGCATGTGAATGTGTACAAAGAAAGAGAGATAATGTACACTCCACAGTGTATCACACTGAACAAATTGGCAGCAATCTCCAGGCTTTGGGCATCCTGTCAAAGTGGTTGCTGTGCCTCAGTGAAAGATGAGAGGCTCACTAATCAGGCACAGCACCAGTTGATTATTATTTCTCTTTCTTTTTTATTCCTCTTCTTTCTCTCTTTTTAGAATTTTAGCTACCTATAGCTACACACAACAGAAAAACACAATGTGATAAAAAAAAAATAACAGCAGGAGGCCTGTGAGCCAAGGCACCTATTTACATTTTCAAGGACTTGTCTTTTGCATTTCCACTTGATCAAAGTAAACACAGTAGAGATTTGGAAATCCTGGCTGTATAACCCTACTGGATGGGGAGCTAGTTTTGTTCACTGGTGATTTTAGAAGCTAGGTTGAAAACAATAACAGATTGCTGTGCCTTTGGGGTTTAATGGGGAAGCAAAAAAAAAAACTTTTGGTCGCAAAATCATATGCTTTCGGATTTTCTGCATGCCTTTTGATTTGTTTAGGACAAGTATATAAAATAATATGTTAGTAATATGTCAGCTGCCACAGATAAGGTGGATAGTTGAAGAGTGTGTCAATGTACAGGGAATAACAGTCAATTATATGGGCTGCCCATTAGTTCCCTGCTTATTACACATTAAATCTGAAATCTGATGTGGCATATCTATTGTGGGATTCATACATCATGACCATAGTTCTCTATTGTCAAGGACGTTGTTCAAGACAGCTAGGTCCTTTGGTTTTGTGCTATGGAGAACACTTACAAAGTTTCTGGGTTTTAAACTTTTGCTAATTCCTGGCCAAGCTGGGGTGATTAATTTTCAGATAATTAATTTACCAGAACTTTAAAATGCAGACTGTTTAATAAAGCTAATGCTGATGTTGCAGCATTAAAAGATAGTTTCATAGAGGCACAAAGAAGTAACAAAAACAATTTTGTCTTTTAATCTGTACTTTTCCCATTATTTCTTTCATCTTATGTAGATGAATCTTGAAATCTGACAATCTTTGCAGTTCAATGGCTCTGGCAAAGTACACACAGAAAGCTGATCACACTTAAGTCCTTGATATCTCCAGTTAAAAGGATGTTTAGGTAGCAGTTCTATGAATAGCCCTGCCCGAGTCTTTGGAGCACAAGATTAATATGTAGACTAATTGTGTTTTCCTTGTATAAGAATGTATAAGGCATAAGAAAATCCCAGAAAAATGCAGACTAAACACTTTACAAATTCCAAATTAGAGATTGAAAATGAATTTGTTTACTTCACCCAAAAATGTAAATTTGCAAAATTCACTGCCCAATATGCAAACCTAAATGAAAGCATTTCATTCTATTATTATCTCATATGTGCATGGAAGAGAGAAAAAACTCAGGGTTACATGTATGGAAGCCTGTATGTTCAGCCCATGTCCAAATGTTACCCAAGAGGATGTAGCCTTATTCTGTAGAGTACTTCTGGGAAGAACATTGAGAAACTAGATTCAAAAATGCTAAGTACGCACTACCTTTTGTCTTATCAGTGTTCCTTATATCCAGCTTGTTTGCAAAATGAGTTTTGATATGGTTCCTGTCCATGAAATTAATCCAGAATGGTAAACACACGGGATACTGTTTCAGCAGTACTCTATTACAGGTGACATCAGATAAATCTCATTCCTACATGTTTTTCAGTAAGTTTTGAAAACATATAATTGTTCTGTTTTTTTGGGGGGGGGGGCAGAATCTTTACAAGGCTATTTGGCATTCACACTCAGAGCCAGTACTTAAACTGGTCTCGTGGTTAGGGAGCCAGACTCTTATCTGGGAATACTAGGTTTGATTCCACCCTCCCCCATGAAGCCAGCTAGTCACAGCTCTCTTCTGAGCTTTCACAGTCCCACCTACCTCAGGATGTTCTGTTGTGGGGAGAAGAATAGAAAGCTTTGTCAGCCGCTTTGAGTCCCCTTAAATGAGTAAGAAAAGTGGGGTAGAAAAGTCAACTCTTCTTGGTCTTTTAATAACATGTGAGACAAAAATGGCAACACAATCAATTTCTGCCATTCATCCTGCTGGTTGCAGTTGATGGACACATCTTTCTGGTAGACTTAGTTGATTGTGAACCAGATATAAATCATGTTTTAATGTTGCTACTCACTTAAGAGTCATGTGGTGGGATACTTTGGTGGGTATCTACAGGCATAACATCTAGACTGGTATGATCCTTCCCATCTATTCTTTCATCTCTCTAAATTTTCATTTTTCAGTTAAACGGTGTGAGTCATACTGTAGTTTTGCTTCTGTTGCCATGGTAAAATGCACTGGAACTGATAAGGAGAAACAATTGGATTGAATTTTCTGGTAATATATTGTGAAATAATTTATTCTTATTTTGTGGCACACTCAGAGTCTAATTGTTTCTTGGCAATCTAGAGTTAAACATTTAAAATACTAAAATTACAACCCAGAAAATATAATAAAATGTCTGCTGAAATTCAGTTTTGCATGCACCAGCTTTCTGCATCTATAAAGCTTTTGACCATTAGGAGCAATAGATGTAAAGACAGAAATTACAAAATCTCTCTGCTGTCTCCATCTTTTCTCTAAAAGATTTGTTTTGCATAGTAAATGTAACATGCCTCTATGTAAAAAGCCTCCAATTGGTTAGACTGTCTTCTCTTAGTTCACTTCTTTTCCTTCTGGCCTTAACCTGGCTCTTTCTATGATAGAGAAGAGCACGTTCAATAAAGTCATCAATCCCCCCCCCAAAAAAAATGCAGTGTACACCTGGGGTGTTTTTCCACTTAGCACTAGAGCACCCTTTAAGGACCTTAATGGGTCCTTAATGGGTCCTTAATGGCTACTCTAGTGCTAGGAGATTTCTACTAGCATTACAGTACCCATTAAGAACCCTTAATGGGTCCTTTAGTGCTAAGTGGGAAAACACCCCTGATCATTTAAAGTCAGTACAAATTAGAACTGTGGGAGCAGGTAGAAGCCATAGTTTTGATGGGATTGAACCAAGAGTCTCACCACAGCTTTGAAGGCTACAGATAAAGAGCAGATAAATGCCTCCTGGAATAACAAAGAGAAGTCTGTCATGCATTTCCAAAAGCTTCAGCAATGATCATCATGCAACATCCTATGGGAGAGAGAAATGCCCAGTCACCTCATGGGGCAAGCTTGAAAGATGAATGTATGGTTTTCTAACTGTTTTTGCCATTTCTGTGAATATCCCTCAATGGGCAACAAGAAGATTAGGGTCACACTCAGTGGCTGACTATTCTGTCTATACGATACGCATTAGAGGGTAGCCTGTGGAAATCTAAAGTTTCTGGTTGGCCAATTTGATTTTTTTCCCCCTGTGATTTGAATCTGTCTTTGTCTGCAGTTAGTGTCTGAATAGTTTAGATATGTTTCTCTGTAATGCTGAACAAATATCAGTTTATGAAGTGTAACTTCTTCATTACTATAACTATAATAAATTATCATATTGTATGTTATTCACATGTAAGCCTCATCACTTTGGAAAGTGGTTATCCTTCATCAACATTTTGTGGAAAGCTCACTAGTGATAGTTTGGACCAAACACTGATGGAAACCATTCTGTACATTTGTATCTTCAAAGAGTTGCTGAATCTCTTTCACTAGCACATTAATGTGTCTAATTTATGCTATATTTTTTACCAGATCAGAAACCTCAAAATCTGTATCTGAACAAGGACTAGCCCAGAGAAATAACTAGTTCCCAGGTTGACACAAGAAGGACAGAATAATAAAAGTTATTTGCCAACCTATACCAATCATTATTACACAGTAAGCATAAGAAAAAAATTCTATGAAAGAATGCCAGGTAGGAATAGGATTCAAAATGGGAACTACCATTGAGAAGGCCCTATCTCAGGCCCCTCATATCTTTAACTGATGAGGTTGGTGGTGTACCAAGAAAGTAATGTCAGTTTTATAGCATGTGAAACCTTACAACATTATACTTGTTTTTGCTTTATCTTACCCTATAATGCACTTTGAGACCTTTGGTTATAGAATAAGATAAAAATACAAAGAAATAAAGTTGTAAGATTTAACAGGCTATAAATCTGACATCATTTCCCCACTATACTAACAGATAGATAGATAGATAGATAGATAGATAGATAGATAGATAGATAGATAGATAGATAGATAGATAGATAGATAGATAGATAGATAGATAGATAGATACTGATTTATACTTTCCTGGGAGTAAGCCCTAAGGAATCTGAAATTGTGGATCATTCCAGACCCAAACTGCCATCCCACTGTTACCACTTCCCACTTGACAGACAGAACAGTCAGAAACCGGGCAGAAATGGCACAGCTGCTTCCAGTCCACCTGACAGGCTGACTGGAAACTGTGCCATCCTTTTGACACAGCTTCCCAACTTTCAAACAGGATGCACCATTGCCTGCAGTAGGGGCACAGCATGTCCCAGAAAATGTGAAGTAAAAAGATGCTGATTACATCTTTGTATTTCAGTGAATGCTCTGCCACTGCTGTGCTCTTAAGAAAGCTGTGTGGTTTTGAAGTGAGTCTGGATGCAGCCTACATTTTATAAAATAATTTTATGATTTTCAATACTTGGAAAGTATTTATGCATCATCCAGAAAGAAAAAAAGTTCAATCTGTACAGATATTAAAGAAAATGTCACTGTAAAAGTGTTATGGTCATAGCCTCTCCTACAGCTGCGATTCCACAGACATATGGTTTTTAATGAAAAGTCTGCAGTTTAACAAGATTTAGCACTATGACCAGCTGATCTGAGGCCTTTTCGCATTGGCCTTTCCGAAACGCGTGGAGGACAGCTCCGGACGAGGCATACGCATTGCCCGAGCGGGGCTTGCGCCGCCTCGTGTCCAGAGCTGTCCTCCACGCGTTCCGGATGCAGAGCACTTTAAAGTGCTCTGCATCCATTCGAACGCGGACGAGCCGCCCCGGCGCGTTCCGGGAGAGAAGCGTTCGCACGCTTCTCTCCCTGACAGCCGTCGGCACGCCCCCTGGGCCCGACTTGCCGGGCCGGCGATTGCGCCGGCACGGCGAAGCCGGTAGACGGGACCCACCGAATCGGGGTTCCGCTTTCCCGTCTGCCAGGGTCAGTGACCCTGGCAGATGGGACAGGGGAACCCCGATTCGGTGCGTCCCGTCTGTCGCCTCCGACGGCCGCCGGGACGTGGCTCCTTCCCGGGTCCGGCAGCCCCAATGGGGCTGCCAGACCCGGGAAGGAGGCACCAGCATCGGCGTCCTGTCGCCCCTTTCTGGGGTGGCAGGAGGTCGATGTTGGGCTCGCTGGGGGCGAGGAACATCTTGGGCGGCCGGAGCACATCGCTCCGGTCCCCCAAGGGTCCTCCCCGCCCCCATCGTGGCCATCTACGGGCTGCAGGCGCCTGGATCTGCTTGTCCAATAGGGGGGCTAGGGGGGCTGCGTCTTGCGCGCTCCCACAATGCCACCCTCAGTTCGACGCTGGACGGCCACGAGGTAAGTCCTCCGTCGCGCGCGCGTCCTCCCAGGGCCCTGGGGGAGGGGGGGAAACATCTTCGCTCTCTGGGTGCCCCGCTGTGGGCACCCAGAGAGCGAAGATGGGCCCGATCCGGGCCAGAGGGTGGGTGGGGGTGGGGGTATTGGGGACTGGGGGGGGGTGGGACTCATCTGCGGGCTGCAGGCGCCTAGATCCAGGCGCCTGCAGCCCGCAGATGGGCCCGATCCGGGCCGGAGGGTGGTTGGGGGTGGGGGTTTTGGGGACTGGGGGGGTGGGACTCATCTGCGGGCTGCAGGCACCTAGATCCAGGCGCCTGCAGCCCGTAGATGGGCGAGATCGGGGCGCGGGGCGAGCCCTTGGAGATCAGAGCCAGGGGCTCTGATCTTCAAAGGGGTCTGGCCCCATAGGGGCCTTGCCCCGGGCCCCATGATGGGTGCCCGGGTGCCCGGGCATCTTCGTGCCAGCCCGTAGAGCTGGCACGAAGCACGGGGTGGGTGGCTTGACAGCGCTGCCCGCCCCTTGGGTGCTCTCACCCAATGGACGGCAGCGCTGCGGCCGAATCCCCGCCCCTGGCCGGCCTTTGCCGGGCCAAGACAGTTCCGGGCGCTTTTACCTTTCACACACAGACGCGCCGGAACGCATTCCGGCGCGTCTGTGTGTGAAAGGTAAAAGCGCCCGGAACTGTCTTAAGCTGCCCGCCTGCACGCGTTCCGTTTGGAACGCGTTGCAGTGCGAAAATCCCTCTGGTTTCTTTCTAAATGGACTAGAAGCAGTTACTACTGTTTTTTACTAACTACTTTCCTACTTTTTTTCATTGCTCCTGTTGTATGTGCATTCAAGTTAATTATTTAAAAGAGCTCTTCATTTAAATTTTATGTGTTCATGAAGATGAAGACCTCTATTTCCACATAACCTAATAATACAAGCAAGGTTTGTGGGATAGCCACTTTAGTTTGGAGTGTATATTTAAGAAGATTAACTCAGAAAAACAGCAGCATGTTGAACTGAATTAGTCAGTGATCCCTATACTAAGGAGTCATGCCGAGAATCCAATCCAATCCTAGACTGGATAGTTCTAAAATGTGCAGACTTTAAAGGTAATATGAAACTATCCAGGGACATTACCCTTGGTGAGCTGAAATTTGAGTACTGACTACATACAGTAATTTGTTTTCATCTTTGTTTGTTTTGTTTTTTTAAAAAAGAAATTCATCTTGTTATGGTTCTGCTGCCCTGCCTGACTTTGCTGTTTAAAGATCAGAATTCTAAAGTGAACCCCCCCTCAGTTTGTTTTCAAATGTATTGGTCCTGGCTGGCAGAACACCCCCATAGCTGTGGTACATTCCTAAAATATTCTGAGGAGAGTTAGAGTTAGGAAAGGCCTGTGTTTAGAGAGAGCAGTATAGGCCAGCCTTATTAACTATTGTGGGTAATTCATTAAGTAAATAAACTAGACAATAACAACAACAGCAAGTTTCATCCACAACAGCTCCACCGTTGAAACCAAAGCAAAGCACAGAACCAGAGTCAAAGTTCCTGCCAAAGTCTGAGTCGTGTTCAACGGAGAGACATGTAAAGTATTTGTTTGCCTTAAGAAATAACCTGAAGTTGTTTGTGTTTGTTTTCTCAATAATAAATCAAGTAAGCTCTGTTTGAATATAGTCTCAGATTTCTTCAGAAATTGCTTGAAAATAGACCCATGATGTCCCCTCAGATACCAAAAATAGGCCTAACTCATTAGAGATCTGAGCGGCCATCAGACATCTCTCAAGATTTTTTTTTAAAAAAAATCTGTTTAAATGTAACTTCCAGAAGAAAGAAAAATAAGTGTTCTAGTCATTTCAAGAATCCAGTGACTTAGTCCCCTGTGACATGGTAAGAATTTACTCCATTCTCATTCTTAACTAAGGCCCTTTCTGAGTGTATTGCTCCTTGATCTAGGATCCATTGGTCTAGAATACCCTGGCTCAATGATCTGAATTAACTCATGCTATGGCTGTGAAGCTCTCATATGAGCTTCACAGCTGTATCCCCATGCTTCCAAAGGCTAGAAATGAAAGTTCCTAGCCTCAGGGCCAAGTGGTAGTGGTTGATTTTCAGTGGTGCGCTATGTCCTCCTCCTGTATTCCAGATTAGGATCTGGTCTCTCTGATGGTACCAGTTACATAGATTAAGAGCTAGTGCAGAGAATGGCAGGTCCAGGGCAAGGTCTGCTGCAGTCTGCACCAGCATACAGGTGGTGGCAGAACTCTATTCTCAGATATAATCCAGAATAAGACCCAGTGCAAAAATGGCCTAAGCATTTCTTATGGTGATATATGGAGGTCCTTAGCCAAGGATCAAAATACATTTTCATGAACTGAATCTCTTTGGGAACTAAACTTGACTTGGGAACCTGTGTAAACAGGCATTCAAACCAGGGACTGTATTGATAATGCTGTAGTGCTTTATAGCATATATCCAGGAATTCTGAGATCTGGACTAGACAGTGCCACAGAACATTAACAAAAACAGACCTATGTGTTCAGGTCAGACTTCCACTTCAGGTAAAATAACTGCCTGAAACACAGAGCCTGCCCCAGAACAGGCCATTTAAAGTATGACAACCTTTTCCTGGGACAGTGGCACCACTCTGTAGGAACCATTCTGGCTGGAATGATCCAACAGCCACAAGTGCAGAAATGGCCTTAGATGTTCATATAAAGGCAAAAATGTGACTCAGAAGTGTTTTAGAGATAATTTGAAACTCTCATATTCTCCTCCCATCTCTAATCCACCTTTACCAGCCTAGAATGTTTTTGTGGGTGGGTCAGACTGGAATGTGAACAATCTTGCTTGTGAGTAATCTCTAGGTCAGCTCAGAGAAATATTTATTCATGTATGGATACAACTTTGCTTGTAATTTTTATCTTATTTTCATGTACTCTGTTTTCATTTTTAGGAATCAATCCATTCATTATTAATGGAGAGAGGTGATTCGATTTGAATTGAATTGGCCTTATTGGCTTAGTGGGATGGAATCAGTTCATATCCATACACTGGACTGATGAGTGAGTTTAAGGGTATATATATCCTTTATCATTCGTACTTCAGTTTCTTTTGATCTTAAATGTCTCTGCATTTTTTTCTGTGTCTCTACAGACTCTTTCTTTCTTCTGTTCTTAACTCCCAATAGTCGCTCCCAGATTTTCCTTATGTTTCTTAAGTGTTTTTATTCTATCTCATCAGCTTTTGTGAGAATTTTTTTTTTAAAAAATGCCAACTTGACAACCTTAAATTAGATGTACAGTTTTAGAATACCATCTGCTTTCATCCACCAAATGGGGTTATGACTGAATAGCAAATGAGTAGGAGTGTACAAATGAAGGTTCCAGTCCTTTGGGATTCGCGCCAGCAGATTACTTTGAAGATCTGGTTGTCTGCCTTAAAATGACTAAGTAAAAAACAGGACATCTGCCAACCCAACCTTTACAGTTAAGTGTTTCTCACTCCCTCACACTCTCTCTGGAATGAAAAATAACTCGTTTGAAAGCAGAAGAAAATCCCTCTTGTTATTATTCATGGGAAAAATCCCACAGGTGGAATGCTATTGGTTTGGTTATTGCACTATTTATCCAATACTTCAAAAACTCAGTCTGGGACCAGACCAAAAGTCTGTCGTCGTTGCTGGGCAACTGGCTTGGCCCAGGCCATCAAAAGTCTTTCTAGCTTTTCAATAGGACAATGTTCCCAATGATTGTCTGATATGTGGTAGAGGAACTCAGAACTTCAATTCTGAAATATCTGTTGAATTTTTAAAAAGTAATTGTGTAAATGTCTCAAAACTTATTGAACACTTTGAACTAGTGATATTGGATAGTGCTAGAGAGATTTTGGTGCCATACTGGTGGGATTTTTAGCAAAGATAACCAAAATCCTGTCAGTCAATCAAAACTTCATTGATTGGTCATATGACCGTATCAAATCATGATCTACAATAAAAATATAAGATATAAATCCTGTCATTTCATCATAGATAATGAAACAAGATAACTAAATTCGCATTGAAGCAAATGTTTCTTTTCCTTGGCATCTCTGGTTCTGGTTTAGTTCAAAGATTTCATGTTTCCTGGTCTTTCCTCTGTACTTGCAATCTATATGCCAATGACATGCCAATTATGAAGTCCAGTATTGTGGTCTAGAGTTATCTGTACCTTGGCCTGGTCATGCCTTTGCAGAATTATCAATGCTAGAAATTCTGGGAAATACATGGCAACAACCCCCCCCCACCATTTGAAGCAAACCAGTTTGCATTTGAACTGTTTGAGCAAATCTGCCATTTACTGATATCTTGCTGTAAGGCAAGCTGTGGCAATCATTTATGATGCTTCAAGGGGCTGTGGGGTATCAGGGCTAGCTCTGATGTGGCATTGGAAGGCATAGAAAGACGACAGCACACGAAGAAGCAACAGTGCAGGACAATTGTTACCCATAAGTGCAGAATCATGGCAGCCCTTTCAGATTGGTTCATGCTTGACCTTAACAGATGCAAAATTATCATAAATAGTCTGTAAGGCCTTCCTGAAAATGTGTATGACACTGCATATTTGAGGCACCATAAAAGTGCCTGTTGTGTTTCTGAAGATTTGTAACCCTGACAGAACTATGAAACCTGTTGAACTTTAGTGCAGTCAGTAAAGCAGTAGCAACAGCAACAATAAAAACAACCCTTTACCCAGACCTTTAATCACGAATGAAGGAGGAAGAGTTGTCTTTTCTACCCTGCTTTTCTCACCCATTTAAGGGGATTCAAAGTGGCTGACAAAGCTTTTTGTTCTTCTCCCCACAACAGACACCATGTGAGGTAGGTGGGGCTGTGAGAGCTCAGAAGACAGCAGCGACTAGCCCGGGGTCACCCAGCAGGCTTCATTGAGGAGGGTGGAATTAAACCCGTTATTACCAGATAAGAGTCTGGCTCCTTAACCACTAGACCAAACTGGAAGGAAGGCATCTCTTATTCAATAGTTTCTAAACTGAAGAAGGTTGTGACTGAAGCAACCTCTGACTTTTTAAAGGGCTATAATTTCTCTTTCATACGTACCCCAGCACTATTTATCCCTATGGCAAATAGGCCTGGGCCCCTTTCTGCACTGGAGCTTATTCCTGCCATCCAAATGCTGGTGCAGACTAGGGCAACCCCCAGGAAGGGCCTGTGCAGTCTGCCCCAGCATGTGGATGGTATATCCCTATTTAGGATATAACTTGGAATAAGGCCTAGCATAGGAAGGGTCATACTCTTGTCACAGGACTGAAGCAAAATATGTGAAGAAACAAATTATTAGAGTGCTTGTGCTCAAGTAATATGAAAGTTGTCATAAATATCCTTTATATTCTATTAAATAGAGTGGAATCATTTTATCTTGCAAAAGGATAGAATGGCATTGTAGCTAGCCCTCATTATTTTCATCTATGCCAAATGCTTTCCCATTTCCTACTGCCAACATGAGTTATTCTTAATAACTACATACAGTTAAGGCGAGTGCACTCTACCTTTTCTATATATCACAACTTTGGAAAGAAAATTATTTTATTTCCCCTGCCAATAAATATGTTTTATATGTGTATTTTTCCTATCGTCCAAATGCACGCATTATGACATGTTTCAGTAACTCTAATTCAGATTGCTTGCAAAGCACAAGAATCTCTTGTGCCATATAAAGGATTTGCATAAAATGAAAACAGGCTGGAAAAGCCTTCAATTCTGTTCACTGTGTTCCTGTTCGGGAACTCTTTAATACATTTGGCTTAGTCTTCTGTTTTTCCTAGATACAAGGCATCCATATGTGATTCAGGTTGTGATTTTTAAAAAAAATGTTATTCAGTTAGGAAAAATTCTAGAGTACGGTCTGACTAGAATGAATGTTACATAAGGAAAGTTATATTAATCCTGGATATATGCAACTTTGTATTAATTTTCAGATGGATTTGGAAGTGGAACTATTTTAAGCTGTTCATACTTGTGGCCTGTTTTGCCATATAGTTCATGAAACAATTTAGAAGTTCACAAAGATTCTGTGAGCCGTGTGCCAAAATACTGTATGTGGATTTCCTCTGTGCAAACTGGATACAGTTACACTGTAGTTATATCTAATAACTGTTTTAATATATATTGTTTTGTTTTAATGTTCTGAATTTAAAGTGTTATCCACCCTGAGACATTTGGGTATAGGGCAGGATAGAAGTATAATAAATAAATAAATAAATAAATAAATAAATAAATAAATAAATAAATAAATAAATAAATAAATAAATAAATAAATAAATAAATAAATAAATAAATAAATAAATAAATAAATAAATAAATAAATAAATAAATAAATAAATAAATAAATAAATAAATGCACTGCTTTAGTAAGCACATCCTCCTGTTATGAAGTCTTCATAAATCCTGCACATAAGAAGTGTTAACTTTCCAGCCTGACATTCTTCTGCAAAGAAACCAGGAGATACCAGAAGCTTCAGGCAAAATTGTTTTGAATGCTGGCTCATCAGGAAACCTCTGTTTTGAAATTCTCTACAGGACTGACAAGAGAACTCACACTACCAAATACAATAAATCAATAAGCTTTTAGAGCTTATTTTAAATGGAACCATTAACAGCTGAGGCAAACATAACCCGACAGTAACAGCAATAACGGTAAGCATGAAGCAAGGAATCAACTTAATCACACACACACATGATATTCCAAAGTGAACTAATGTATTTGATCTTTAATTTGGAGAAACATCAAACAACAAGACTAAAATCAAATTGAGGATGAGTGGAGCAAATTACTGAAAAAAGATTGATGGGAAGGAAACATGTAATTTTTAAAAATAAGTGACTGCATTATGTGCATGCATTCTCTATTTTCATATAAAAATGCTCATATTTACTCTAAAATAGGGAAGAAAACTGCTAGCACAGTTGTCATGGTTACCACCCTCAGATATAAGGGTAGCTACAATCACTGTTTTATACCTTACAGCAACTAAGGTGCATTCCATGGACTATAGTCAGTTCTTGATTTTCTCATGTACAGTACAACTTTTGCTTTATGCCAACAGTGGAGCAACAGAAATTGTAGTGAATTAACCTTCTCAATGTGCCATGAAATATAAGGTCTTTTAACAATGTGCTATGTTCAAATTCAGGTTTTAAATAAGAAAAAAGAAAGAAAATGGATTCTTTCTGAATAATGAATATGCATCAAATATAGAAGAATCTATTCCAAAATGTCATTTAAACAGAAAATGAACCTTATACAATTTATTTGAAGTATTTGTGGACCAATTCTCATTATTAATGCCAGAACACCTTGTAATAGTAAAAGAACTACCTGAATAAAATCGGATGGTCGTGTGAAAAAAGGGACAATGTTTCTGCATTTTAAATAGTAGTATACAAAAGGAAATTTAAGAAGGTGTTGCCTGTCTTACAATTTATACCTGTGGAAATTCCCTTTGCTTCAAAACAATAAAATAATCATCAAATATCTTGATGGCCAAAACTTTTAAGCAAGTTCTGGAAGCTCAGCAGAACTTCCTGCATTTCAATGGTGAGATCATTCCACGGTAGAAAGTATTCTTCTGATACCATGATATGATATGGGATATAATTTATGGATTTATGGAGAAATAATGAATCTGTGATTTCATGAAAGATTAAGTGTCATTCTGGAAAACTACTGGCTCTCGGAAATGCTAACAGAAGGCCAGGAAGAAGAGTTGGCCTCATCTGCTGTTTGTGATAAGAGATAAAGACAAAAGGTTTACTCCTAGCCTTGGCAACAGGAAACCTGAAGTTTTGCATCTGTGTCAGCAAAAGGATGCTATCTCTGGCTCTCATGATAAGAACATGCCAGAAACAATGTTTTACAGGCTCAGGATCTGACCATTAACACGTGGAATTTCTGAGTTTGAAATGTATATATATGTTCCTCCATTATTTTTAATTTCAAACTTTGATGGGTCTTTTGAACATTTAAAAGTTAAAAAAGGCGTTTATACTTATATGATCAAGATACTAAGATTTCCAAGAATTGGCTAAGAATCTGTTTGTCTGTGTGAATGCTACTTTTTACAGTTTGCATAAGTAATACAGTTCTCATAATGGGATGGTTATCTGCCTAGCAGAATTCCTTCTCTATCCTGTTTTTGAGTGAAAAAGACAAAGACCATGTGCTTTTTACTCCATTGCTTTGGGTTTTCTTCTTCCCAGAAATCCTTGCATTTCTTGAATCATTTCCTATTGAGTGTTTGGCCAACCTGAAGTAACTTCCTTTGGAAAAGTACAACCTCCAGGGATATCTTTTATAAGCCCTGGAGAAGCTTAGTTTCTTTCTCTTGGTCTCTTTTCTTTTGCTGTGCTCATGGGTTGGTAAGGATGCTAAGTGTTTATCCTTTCTCTCTCCCCCCCCCTTTCTTTTCCTTAAGAATGGTTTCGCAGGGGGAAAGTTTTCCTTGTTGCTACTTTTGCTAACAGAGTGAGAAGCTGAATTTTTTAAAAGCTTTTTTTATTGAAATAACATGACAGCCAACAAATAATAAGAAAATCCACCATTAACTACATTGCCTGAACACATTTGAAGAACAACAATTTCTGCATTACAGTGTTGTTTCTCTTGTATATAAGAATTAAATCATTAAATCTGGGAACAAAGATAGTAATGTATATTTTATAACTGAAAGGGAAAAAGAAGCAGAGAGACGTAAAGCGGGATTGACCTGGGCCTGAACAATAAAGGGTGCCCATTTTTTTATATATAAATTGAACTTGCTGTTCCAAGGCCTGCATTTTGTATTGCTGGGCCGTAATTAGCTCATTGACAATGAGGAACCGAAGACGAGTGATCCTCCATTGGTTCTTCCAATGGAGTGCTATTTCGGCCTTAGCAGCTGTTATCATAGACCTAATTAAATCCCTGCTACATTTAGGTACTGAATCATCCTTAAAACATAATAAAAAAACTATAGCTGGGGAGAGCACAATATTATGGAATGTAATTTCGCAAAGTGTTGTTTGAACTATTTTCCAGAATTTTTCAACCTTGGGGCATTGCCACCACATGTGTAGATAAGTACCCTTGTTTCCACAATTGTTCCAACACATGGGGGGGGGGGAGATTATTGTTAATTCTATGAAGAGCAATGGGAGTACAGTACCACCGAAATAGGACCTTAGAAGAAAGTTTCCTTTCGTCTTGTGATTTAAAAGAAGAATATATCTTATTTGAATTTTTAAACCATTTTAATACTGCCTTTGGGTTTTTTTCTTTTCAGTTTTAGTTTGGGCTTACAAAGATACAATGCAGTTTTTTTGCATTACTTTTAAATTGTTTTAAAGAACTTTAGGCTCTTTTTAATTGTTCTGAGTCTTAACTTTTTGCATTCTTTTTGCAGTTTTACTAGTTTTAAAGAGCTTTAATCAGATTGGTCCTGAATTAGAAGCATACCTATTAAAGGTGTATTTGTCTTTCTTTTCAGTTTTGAAAGAGTACTTCTGAAGTTGATATTCTGATATTTTCTGGATATCGCCATTTTTAAAAAATTCTTATGTGCAGTTAGGATTCTTTTCCATAGATTAGGGTTTTTTCTTTATTTCTTTTTCTTTCTTTTTGCTGGTTTTCTTAGTTTCAAGCTAAATAAGTTTTATTTTGAAATCTGTTTTCTTTTTGAGTCATTTTTAAGAATTTTGCTGCATTTTAGTACATTTTTCAGTTTTGCTACATAATATGAAATGCTAGTAAGATAATTGTTAACTTTTGCACACATTTGTGTTCTTTTTGTCTGATTTGTACATCATATGAGCTATGTGCAATGGAATAGCTCTACCCCCATTTCCGGTTTTCTTTTCTGTACCTTAACAAATATTTTTTTCCCCCATTTTCTCTCAAAATAAATTATTTTCATTGTTTTAGGTATGTCCAATATGTCCAATTTCTATTTTTCATTTTTAAAGCCTTATCAAAAGATCTCACTACCACCACCACCCCGGGATACAGAGTTTGGGGTACCTCTGGGTTTTAATTAATCCAGATGAATCCAAATTCACTTCCCTGGGTAACACTTCATAGTAAATTCCATTGATCACTGGGACTTACAAGTCTATAAAGCATCACAATACTCATGAACTATCACTATAGCAGCTAAGGGCTAGTGTTCCGGGTTCTCTGAGTTCTCTGAGGTGACCTTTCCCCTGGCAGATGTTTCACTATCCAACTAAATAACAGGTGAATACAACCACAGGTTCAACTGAAAAACATAAAATTACTAGAACTAGTCAAACAAAAGAAGGCAGAGAATTTCCAGAAATCTCCCAGTCAGTCAAGGCAGCTTCTTTCAGCACTGGTAAGGTGCAAATTACGACCATTACGCATCCCTGAACCAACAGAATCAGCACACTTGCATGGGTTGTTGTTGTTCATGGCAATTATTGAACCTCAAACAGAACCATTTAACAGAATTACTGTAAAAAATAATTACAGGTGACCCTGACCTTGCTGAAAAATGAGTCTTTTTCATTTTAGAGTTGCCCTAAATTGCATACAACTTTATACTCGGTTCAGCATGTCTACCATCATACTAGATTGTGAACTATCTATGTGTGTAAACGGAAAAACTGAAGAAATTCTAAATAAGTACAGTTTGGTAAATCCAAGTCTTTGAATTCTGTCACCTTTGGTAAGCAGAGATTCTTTTTTTGCTGGGCAAGTATGGTTCTCCCCCCTTTTTTATTTTCACAGTACACTCTAGTCTTTCCAGGAAATGGAGCGTTGATTTAAGCATCCACAATTATTATTGTATTGTTCCTGCTGATGAAACAGGACTGATAATTTATTCTGAATCAAATGGATGAAAGCACAATACTGGGTATAGTTAGCATGACACAGAACAGAGGAAATCTCTTCTCCTGTAGCTTAAAGTTATGTCACGGCAAAATTTTTAAGACAGTATCATTATGGTCTTACTTTACTGTAACACACATCAAAGCTTGCAAACTCATTTTAGAATGCAGCTGGAGTCCTGGCTAAGAAAAGAGTTTGCACATTAGCTTGAATTATAATAAAATGTAAATGCTGCACCGTATCTATAATATACTGTATACTGTGGTTTATGCACACCACTCAAAACAGTACCTCTGTATTACAGTCCCTATTATGGACAGATGTGGTGTAACATGGTCTATAATAGGGAAGTTAGGTTTTTGTGGAAGATAATTAATGAGATGTGGAGCTTTCCTTGATGATAATATGTTTTTAAAAGCCATTATGGGAAACTAACCTCAAAGCTAATCTGAGAGAGAATAATTACACTGAAAATAGTGTATAATTTATCAGACAGATGCAAACTGTCCAGAATAGTCTTAACAATTAATCTTGAGGTGGCAACATTTGTATTAAGCAAGAGGCATCTTTCCACTTTTTAGTCCCTATGATAAGTGACAACTGACTTACAACAGATGTTTGGAAAAGTGTGGGGTTTGTTTGCTGTGTGTATGAGCAACTTATCAATCAATCATATCTATTACAGTCTAAAAAAAATGTGCGCGCCTGCCTGTTGCCCACACCCACAAGCAACAAGAGCAAAAAACATGTGATGTGATGTGGCATGACGAGATGAGATGTGACACCAAAGTGCATTGCCCACTTGGGCTGAGCAGGCTACTAGCTCAGAGTGAACGCCATAGGTTCCTGCAGACATGCTTCCTACTAGGACATGACATTCCAGTGGCTTCTAGTCTACTATACCAGAATACCAGTGCACATTTGGTTTGAATGTAAGCACTTCAAACAAACATCATTGGTTCAAACAATGAACACTTAGAACAGCCCCTGTTTATTGTGGACTGAGTTTCACAAGAATCAGTTTGGTGCATCTGTAATTCAAAACTCTCCTTTTCTTATCTATATACTCAAAAGCTGGGGTGTGTGTGTGATTCTTCTATTTTCATTAAATTTATCTGTGACAGACCTAATAATGGATTGCATTGCTCAACATTTCTTTCCGACATCACAGAGATTCTTAAGGAAGAAATACTTATTCATTTTGATTCCAAAGTTTATGCCATTCATGCAGTCTCTGAAGGTGCGTTCCCATAGGCATTTAAATCCGAATCAAATCTGAATTCGGTATCCAGAGTTCCCATTCCATTTTTTATTCCCGGATTTTATGAGGACTATCCAGTGAAAATCCGGAGAAAAAAAAGTCCTGAGGAAAACTGGACTTTTCTTTCCCTTTTGGAGCTGTGTCCACTTTTTCTCCCCATAACGGGAATGCTCCCGGACTATTTGGGGTGGCCTTCTGGCCAATGCCTGCCAGATGTGGGTGGGATTTCACAGCTGTGAAGGTCCCCCCTCCCTTGCCATGGCCACAATGCTAGAGCCCCGATCAGTTTGGATTTCCCCTGAATGGGGGGACAGATAGGCTTGACTCATGGCGGTTTTGCTTTTAAAACGTTTTTGCTTGATACGTATGTAATTTTCTGATTATTGTTAGCAGCTTTTCCTAGTAGCTGCTAACAATCATCAGAAAGATACATGTTTATCAAGCAAAACATTTTAAAAGCAAAAATCGTGATTCCAATTGCGCTCTGTTCCTTTGCTGATATGCTTAAGTGCAAATGTGCTCTTCCAGGTAACATGGATGGAGGTAACGTTACATGGAACATACGATCTGAAAGGAAGGGTGTGAAAAGTGGAAAGTGTAATTGCCCTGTGTGTGTCCATTCTTCCTCTCAGCTGATTGACCAGGGCAGGCTTACAGGGTTTGCACTGGGGGGGGGGGATTAAAAGGTCCTGTTTCTCCATGCTGGGGATTCAATATAAAACAAGAAATAAAAATGTTAAAAATGGGCTGGTTAAACCAACGGTTTACCTGTTGTGTGCCACATGATTTTGCTATTATGGCCTACTAGGGTTTAGATTAGTGTTACTTTTAATTATTTGAATTTCATTTCATTATATGGCCAGCAGTAAAGAAATCCTGCCAAAGTAAGTCCTAGGTGATCCCAGTGAAAACAGTGGATAACAGATAGATAGAAGAGCGAAGCATGAAGAACAGAACTTTCCCGTTCTCTCTCCTTCGGAGTACACTATAGTTTACAAACATAAGAGCTTTGTTCCATCTCAAAGAGTAATATATTCCAGCATTCTGTTTCCAACAGTGGTCAACCAGATGGCTATGGAAATCTTTCAGACCTTCCTTTGTTATTTGGGTCTACGGTAGCATCTGGTAGTCAGCATTTATCAAGCTCTGGACTTGTATGTCCCAATTTCTTATCATAGCTGTGAGCTGTTGTCAATGATCTCTAAGAGAAAAAAGCAGAAGTGTAGGTTTTATTGTATATTTTAAGGCCTATTCCTGAGTTTCTCCAGCCTGTCTGGATCTTCACATACCCCAAAGTAAAAACAAACAGCAGTGATTATCACTTATGTTTGTACTTAGGTACTTGTTCTCATATTTATACCCATGCTCCATACCAGATAAAACTCATATTTTGATTACCAGCTGAAGTATGCCCTTGTTCCAACTTCATTTTTTTTCATTTTAAGCAGTTGGCAAATGGATTTATGCCACAGTTAACCACTTAGTCTTTGCAGCTTCACAGTAGACTTCTCTCTCTCTTTCTTCAACTGCAGGCCAGCATAATTACTTTTATGGAATATTTCTCTCTTCAAAAACAGTATTTTCTTTTTATAATGAACCTATCCATCTGTTGCATCCTTGTTGATCAGGCAAATTGACAAAAGCAGAAATAGCAAACCAGCAATAGCAGTATGTTCAGGGAGCTAAAAGAGAGAATAAGAACCACTTGTACTATCTTCCTTAGATGAAAAACTAATAAAAAATTGCAAGTTAGGTTTCAGCATATGTGGAATGAAAACTATCAGGAATACAAGCAAATTTTGGATGAGACGGAGGAACTGAAGAACCAGTCACCAGCATTCACTGGATTGTGGAGAAATCAAGGGAGTTCCATGGGGGGAAATTTACTTCTGCTTACTATGTTAAAACCTTTGACTATGTCAGTCATACATTGTCACAAGCTGGGAGTATCAGATCCCCTTACCTGTCTCCTGGGGAACCTGTAGGCAGATCAAGAAGCAACAGTTAAAATCGAACATGGGGCAACTGGTTGGCTCAAGAATGGTAAAGGAGCCTGAAAAGGCTGTATATTGTCATCATATTTTAGTTATATGCAGATTCACTATGCAAAATGCCAAGATGGATAAATCCAAAGCTGAAATTAAGACTTCTGGGAGAATATACAGATGACATCTCTTTGAAGATAGAAAATGAAGAAGAATTAAGGAGTGTCTTGCTGAGGGTGAAAGAGGAGAGGGCAAAACCAGAGGTCAATCTGCACTTGGTCTCATAGTTTTCAATAGGTGAACATCTGAGCAGGTGCACTTGAACTTGCAGGAGGTATCTACAGCCTAGAAATGCCCCCTGCCTGCTCAGATGCTGACCTATCACAAATTAGCAGTGGTGCATGAAATCGAACCAGACACTTACCTGACATGCCCAGCAGTGATCATTTGAACCATTTCCGGGGTAAGGGGTCATTTGAGGTGCTGCACAAGTGTCCTGGCACCTCAAATGACACCACATATGACTGCACATGTGCATAGTGTCATCAACATGGCACCAGTGGCAACACAGTCATGCAGGGCTCTGTGATAAAAATGGTGGTGCTCTCCCATGGAATCAGACACACAGCCAGATGGAGGAAAGTTTCTGGAAGCATGGGGACTAATCTAATGTGTACTAGCATTCTCAAGTGCAAATGTCAATATACTTCTGTTCTGCACTTTCTCCATCCAACAGCTGGGAAGTTAAGTGCCCAAACCCCTCTGGCTTGGAGCTGACCTTTTAAAAAATGAAGAGCAAGACCTCCAATTTCTCACTTCCTGGAAAACAGAAAGAAATGGAAGCAGTATCAGATTTTATTTTCTTGTGTTCAAAGACGGTTGTAAATGATGACTGTAAACATGAAATTAAAGACACTTGATCCTTGCAAGGAAAGAGCATAGGGAAGGGGAAAGACAGACAAACCCAGGGTGAAGGAGAGGAAAGCACACAGCAGATATAGGAAGCAAGATACAAGAGAGGGAGTTTCTCAAAGAGTGTGTATTTATCAGTCCAGGAATTGATTGGGAGCGAGACTGAAAAATAAGAATAGATGCATTTTTAAGGTCAAGAGAGTCTTTAGAGTAAATTATTGTAATCTGTAGAATTTAATAGCTGTTTCATAAGCAGTTTGTAGCATCAACCTGAAGTCTATGATTCAGAAGAACCCGTCTGCCAGTGGTTTGAAAAGCGATACAGCAGTTTGGAAAAACTGAAGTCTCTTTGACTTTGGTGGACCCCATATAAGGGATTTTCACTGTCAACAATCTCAAATGAGAGCTGCTTGACACAACTATTACTGCACAACATACCAAAACTGAAACCAGATGAATCCCATTCTTGAAACATATCAAGAGCCATACAACTGCTTGAGGCTACTTCTGTATTCCTTACCTTTTCATTCCAGTATCAGCACCAAGCCTTAGCACATTTGCTGATAAAAGAGCAAGTTGAAGCATACGATAATCTCCAAGGAACCAAACAATCAAAAGTCAAGTTTAAATTATTGAAAGAAAAGTTCTCTATAACTCTATATCCTCTAGAATGTCTGAAGTAGAAATCCAGGATTTTTTACTTTGCTCTAATCATCTGATTTAATGAACACTAGTACTGCTGAGGAACTACAACACATGGAAGAGAGGAGCTATTGTTTTTAAACACTTTAGAGAAAGGAGTATTCAAAAATCAAGACTTATTTATGGATAAGTGCAGCTATTACACTACCATGCATGGAGACATTTAGGATAAACTTTAGGAGGTGCTTTTTCCCCCAGCTAGTAGCATGGAGTCCTATGACACCTGAGTCCTGCTAAACATCCAGTCCACATGAGATTGCCATAGGGCTAAACACATTCAGCAAAATATGTGTAAGCCATAAGCAGCCTAGATACTTCTTCAAGTGCAGAAATTATCCATATCCATAGGAAGCAAAATTGGATTTTAAGGAATATAAGAAAGTAAGAACACAATAAATACCCCACTGGACAAAAATACTGTCCATCTAGTCCAGCAATCTCCTCTCTCAGTGGTTAAACAGTTGCCCAGGAAAGTTCACCAGCAGGACATGAACACACAGTTTGATCTGTTCACAGTCAACTTCAGATAAATTGCGAACAAAGTTGGTGTTGTATGACACGGTCTAACATAAAATGAACTTTCTCAAAGTTTTAGATTCACATTGTAGTTCTTTTTGTATCTTTTCTTTTTAACCAGTACAATATTCGGTTGTCCATAAGGAAGCTCTCCAGAAAAGAATATTGCCAACAGATAAGGTGAAAGGGAGAGAGATGATATTTAAGGAATACCATTGAGTCTGACACACCTAGATTTCAGTCCAAATTCTTTCTTTCTTTCTTTGAAGCTTATTTGCTTACCTGTGACATTGTACCTGTGACATGAGACAGCTACAATGTCAGTGTGAAGCATGACAGGAAAAAAGTATTCACCTTCCACTAATGAATTTTTTTTTTCACAGCTCACAAGCTCTAAACAATGTGCAGGTAGCTACACTGGCAGACACCTGCAATTTTGGGTACCACCACATGTTCCAAACATCATTCGCTGCCAGAACATGCGCCCAACATGATATGCAAACATTTGCAATTAATTTGCAAAAACAGCAGGCTACCATCTAGAAACCACGGCCATTTGTGCAAGGCTGTGCTAGCCCAAACCAAGTAGTCTAGCCTATCCATACCTTGATAGTGCTTCCTTGTGTACTGTCAGAAAGAACTTGATTTTTTTCCCCCCCAAACTATGGTGACATGCTTTCTACACGTCCATCATAATCCAGGATAGTTAAAGCAGTATGCTGGTGGACCACTTTCTGAAGGTATAGCAAAGAAGCAGAACAGGATATCATTTCGGCAACCTATCCAGATCTATAACTTTGTTTGGTATAAAAGAATATTACTGAGGGATGGGGATTCATGCTATTTCTTATTAGTGTACAGAAGGCAAGGCCACTGAACCCATTCCTAAGCCAAGGTAAAAGTGTGGGAACAACTCATGATTCAGGTATGTGCTCCTCTGGGCAATAAAGCTGCTAGTTATTCTTTGGAGCCACACTTCTTATCCAAGAAGGGCAACAGTAGAGCAACATTATTAGGAGTTTTCTGCTTCCAAAAATAGGTTTACAGCTAGAATAACCCAAGAAATGCATGCAGTGATTCAACAAAATGTACACAACTCAGGGCTGGGCTGGGCTGTCCAGCTCACATTTCCCCTTTGTTAACACCCATATTCAAGGGTTTGCAGGGGATTCACTTTTGTGATATTTGTACTTTCTGGAGTGAGTGTAGGTCTGAGCCCATTTCTAAAAGATTCAGAAGGTCTGCAGAAAATAAAATAAACTCAAATTATCCCAGAAAAGCCCTCTGTCCCTCTCCAAAGGTGATCTAGTGTGTCTAAATACAAGGTGGTCCTTCATTGACTGTTTCAAAACAGCTTTTTACACACTTGTGCCCCTTGTTTATTTTAAACTGGCCTTTTCTCTGTTTTCTGTGAAACAAAGATTGAGACACCAAGGGGCCGTTCCCATTAGAAAGATGCAGCACTTTAGAACCATTTTCGATGCTCAGCATCCGCACTCGCCATTTGTTTCCAGAGTATTTTGTGGAGTATTTGGCAAATATACGGAATAAATAAACACCTATTTCTTCAGGTGTTTTCCCAGTTTCGGTTTTAAAGTGTTTCTTCCTTACTGCAGTGGGAACACTAGAGCAGTATTTGGGGAAGAATGCATCTTTAGATTCCCTCCCCTAATAACATCCTGCCCAATGCCTGTCTCCTTCTGGGCACATCATTAAATGGGTGTGGCTATACTCCCAGGAGGGGGAGCCCCTTGTCATTCCCTGTGGCTTGGCCCGAACTCCCATCCTCGGCCACATCAATAATGTTGCATCAGGAGAAAGCCCAATCAAAGAGAGGGGGTGGGCACCATGACTCACAGTGGGAGGCGAGGAAAAGATGTGCCTTCCCTAATGCAGTTCTGAAGGAAGCTCAGAAATCGGGATTTTCCATGCTTAAGTGGGAACAGCCATATTTGTTTTTTTTTCAGGTTTTTTTATTCCATTTCTTTTAGTGTTGTAAATAGCATTTTTTTTTAATTGAATGGGAACGGGGCCCAAGTGACAGACAGCAATAATAATAATAATTAATAATAATAATACCTTACTACCTCAAAATCTTATCACATGACACTTCCTCATTCTCAGCTACAAAAATGTTGAACTTTAAGAAGTTTTGGAGAAAGAAACAGAAAGAAAGAAAATTTCATTATGAAAAACGAAACACATTTAAGTGAAATGGTGTGTGTAGCAGGGCACCAGATGCTGATGCCTAATTGTCCTTTTTCCTTTAATTCAAGAAAAACAGATATGAACTTGCTACTAATTTCATGCCACCCTTTAAATCTGAAACATTAGCTTTGCATGCACAGTTTCTCCCCTCCACCATAGCTGAAAATGTGTAATTCCGTTTGTACTGCTTTTACTTTTGATTTGAGGTTTCTGAAGAATACCATATTTTCATTCAGCTGCATTGACCTTGTTAAAGCAAGATCTGACACAGTATTTCCTTTTCAAGATTTATTAAAGCGCTTTACATGACTAGTCACGGAAGGAGTCCTGGGTACTCCTTAACATACAAGAGATATGTCCCACTTATATAGCCAAAAAATAATGCCCCTTCCGGATAGTAACAGTACATCAGATATAGGTAAAAGATTAATAATGATGCAGAAACGTTAATTTGGTATACATTTAAAATAACTCAAGAGGCATAAAGAAACTGGGAAAGGAGAAGGAAAAGTTCCCCTTTTCCTTCAGACAACTTAACCGCAAATGTCTGTTTCCTGTTATGTACTTCTACTCTGGACAAGCATTGTTACAAATGTATAAATCACATCCTATTATGCACCCAACTATATAGGGTAAAGGTTAACCTAAGTAAAGCTAATGATTGACTATAAGCATTGATTATAGATTATAATGATCTGAGTATAATTTCCATGACATCCTTGTTTAGTATCTCTCAACTTCTGACATGCACTGACACTATATTCAACAGGAAAATATTTCAGACTGCCCTCACTTAACTACTGGAACCATTTGGATTTCAGTGAAAAGGTTTTCTGCAGGCAAGAAACAGGAAGTAGAATGCTCACAGTACTGAAGAAGGAATATGGTGCTGATATGGTGGGGTCACTACACATATATCTGGCAACACCACCACAGCTCCATATTCCCTAAAATCACTAAAAAATATTGCTGGAAAACTCAATGCTCATTAAGGATCTTCCACCAATTGCATGCTTACTCATCTTTTAGATGAAGCCACCATCATCACTCCATCTCCCATGTGTATGTGGAAGCTGAAACAGATGGCTGACATGTTACAGATATAATCCATAATTTCTATATTAAGTGTGTATAGCTAATGTATAAATGGGCACTGCAAAGGTTTATGGGACCATTGCTGAAACACGAGCTTTGACCTTAGCCCCAGATATAAAAAGTAATCAGCCTAACAAGTAAACATGACTCTTGGAGTTGCCTCCTTCTGTTTGTATATCTGATGGATTTATTTCCAGTAAATCTCATTTGCATTGTGAATAAAACAAAATATCTCTCAAGATTCTGAGGTGAAATATTTAAAAGTTAAGCAAAAGATTTCATTTTAATTAGCACCTTTTGTTTGGTTTCTGTAGTAAATGCTTAATGATTTACTGAAGTTGGGCTGAGGAGAACGTACACAATTATATTTTTAGGATGTAACAACAGAAGGTTTTAGTCCAAGAGTAGTAGGAGTCTGTTAAGGAGTTAGCAGGAGTAAGGAGTTAGTATGGTAGTATCCAGATTAGCGGAATAAAATGTGCTGTTAGAGAAGAAAGCACAGTTTACCTGCTGCAAAGCCACAATGCACCGTCCAGATTTAGCAGCCTCCTCACAGCTATCTCGGAGAAAGCTGTGATACTTCTAAGGTGCATGAGTTGAGGCACACATCACATGGGATGGGGCAGCCAATGGTGGAAACATTCAAATTTACCTGATACTATAGAGCGAGTGCTCATTGGTCTCTAGTAGGTAAATTCAAACTATCATCTATCATACATGACTTGATTTTGGATGAAGGGGCTGATCTGGTATGCATTACTGAGACCTGGGTGGATGAACTGGGTGGGCCTAGTCTTGCCCAGCTTTGTCCCCCAGGATACTCAGTGCAGCACTGCTCCAGACCAGAGGGGAGGGGAGGGGGTGTTGCTGTAGTCCATCGGACATCCATCCCTCTCACCAGACGACCAATTCGCACTGTAACAGGGGTTGAGGGCCTGTTTATGTTGCTGGGCCAGAGAGACAGGATAGGGATGCTGCTGGTGTACCGTTCACCCCACTGCCCAGCATCCTCCCTATCTGAGCTGGCTGAGGTGGTCTCGGACGTGGTGTTGGAGGCTTCTGCCACGGTGGTGTTGGGGGATTTCAACATCCATGCCGAGGCTACATGCAGTGGACCAGCTCAGTTCTTCATGTCCTCCATGACAACCATGGGGCTGTCTCAATTTGTATCTGACCCGACTCATATAGCAGGTCACACCCTTGATTTTGTTTTTGCCTCAGAGCGGACTGGTGCGTATCCGTTGATAGGAGGGCTGACCGTCAACCCGTTGTCATGGATGGATCATTCACTGGTGAGTTTTGGACTTTCAATGGCAGCTCCCATCTGTGGGGTGGGACCTATTGAAATGGTCCGCCCCCAGAGACTTATGGAATCTGAGCGATTCCTGAATGCTCTGGGGGATTTTCCGGTTGGTATGACTGGCGCACCTGTCGAAGCCCTGGTTTCTCTCTGGAATCAGGAGATGACCAGGGCTATTGACATGATCGCTCCCAAGTGCCCTCGGCATGCTTGTGGAGCCCGAAAAGCTCCTTGGTATTCCATGGAACTACGGGCGATGAAACAGGAAGGTCGACGGCTAGAGCGCAGGTGGCGTAAATCTGGCTGTGAATCTGACCGAACACAGGTTAGAGCACACTATTGTGCCTACCATGTGGCGGTGACGGTGGCGAAAAAGAACTTTTTCTCCACCACCATTGCGTCCTTGAGTAGCCGTCCAGCAGAGCTTTTCAGAATAGTAAATGGCCTCGTAAAACCAAATTCAAAGAAGTATGAGCCAAGGCCAAGTAATATCTGCTGTGACAAATTTGCAAAGCACTTTGAGGACAAAGTCGCCCAGATTCGTAGGGGATTGGATGTCACAATTGGACAGAGTCCAAACGAAGTGTCCAGAGAACTGTCTGGTCCTGTTTGGTTGGATCAGTTTCAATTGTTGCGGCCTGAGGATGTGGACAAGCTGCTTGCAGGGGTGCGGCCGACGACGTGCTCTCTGGATCCCTGCCCTTCGTGGCTGATAAAGACTAGCCGACAAGGTATGACCGGGTGGATCCAGGAGGTAGTGAATGCCTCTCTGAGGGAGGGGGTGATTCCACTGGCCCTGAAACAGGCTGTGGTGCGCCCGCTCCTGAAGAGGGCCTCCCTGGATCCGGAAGATTTAAACAACTATCGCCCGGTGGCTAACATACCTTTCTTAGGCAAGGTTCTGGAGAGGGCTGTCGCTGCTCAACTGCAAGCATGCTTGGAAGAAGCTGATTATCTAGACCCATTTCAATCTGGCTTCAGACCCAGTCATGGCACGGAAACTGCCTTGGTCGCCCTGGTTGATGACCTTCTCCGGGAGAGAGACAGGGGGAACGCTACCCTGTTGGTTCTCTTGGACCTCTCAGCGGCTTTCGATACCATCGACCATGGTATCCTTTTGGAGAGACTACGGAGCTTAGGAGTGGGAGGCAATGCTTGGCGTTGGTTCCACTCCTATCTCCAGAACAGATCCCAGATAGTGGCTGTGGGAGATACTGTTTCGACACCCTGGGAACTCACCTGTGGGGTTCCTCAGGGATCGATCTTATCTCCCATGCTATTTAACATCTATATAAAGCCGTTGGGAGAGGTCATCAGGAGATTTGGAGTAAGGTTTCATCAGTACGCAGATGATACCCAGCTCTATCTCTCTGTACCATCTGAATCAGGAGAGGCGGTTGAAGTGCTTGACAGGTGTCTGGAGGTGGTAATGGGCTGGATGAGGACCAATAAATTGAAGCTGAATCCAGACAAGACAGAGGTGCTGTGTGTCACAGGGTCTCGGGTCCGGGTAGTTGGGAGATACCCTGTCCTTGATGGGGTTGCAATGCCCTGGAAGGGACAGGTGCGTAACTTGGGGGTTCTCCTGGACTCTGCGCTAACACTTGAAGCTCAGGTGGAGGCCGTGGCCAGGAGCGCCTACTCCCAATTACGGCTAGTCCTTCAACTTAAGCCTCTTCTGGATAGAGACAACTTGGCCACAGTTACCCATGCTCTGGTAACCTCTAGATTGGACTACTGTAATGCACTCTACATGGGGCTGCCCTTGAAGACGGTTCGGAAGTTGCAACTAGTGCAAAATGCAGCTGCTAGAATGCTGACCGGAACATCTAGCCGGACGCACATCACGCCGGTTTTAAAAGAGTTGCATTGGCTGCCAATTTACTACCGAGCCCAATTCAAGGTGTTGACTCTGACGTACAAGGCCCTAAATGACTTGGGCCCCAAATATCTAAAGGAGCGCCTTCTCCCATATCAACCTGCCCGTGCCTTAAGATCAAGCGGTGAGGCCCTCCTGGTTGTCCCACCACCTTCAACAGTGAGGCTGGTGGGCACCCGGGAGAGAGCCTTTTCTGTGATGGCCCCCAGACTATGGAATAGCCTCCCCCTCGAGGTGCGTCATGCCCCCTCCTTATATACATTTAGGAGGGTGGTGAAGACGCACCTCTTTGCCCTGGCCTTTGGCTAAGCTTTTTATGTTCCCTCTCAGTACAGACACTATTATTTTAAACATATTGTATATTGTTTTATATTTGCTGAACTTTTAATGTCTTTTAATATATATTCTATTTCAATTTGTTGTAACCCGCCCAGAGACCTTCGGGTATGGGGCGGGATATAAATGTAAATAATAAATAAATAAAATAATAAATAGTGGCGGCATAATGCGCTGCCGCTATGCAGTATTAGGTGTGATGTGCACAGTATCAGAATGCACAGTATCTGCAAATCTGGACACACCCTATGGCTTGGGGTTAAAGAAGAAGAGAAAATGGAGGCTTCTGTGCTGCTAGATGATTTATTACACTCTCTTTTGGACAGGTAATATGCTTTATCTTGTGAGCTTTTCTTTCTGGGAACTTTGATTATGAGAAAACAGAGTTGCTACTCTTTGTAAACTGTTCTGCTGTGGCTCCTTTCAAATATTTTTATTTTTCTCTCATTAACACAGTTTAGATTTTTGCTACTTTGCCTTAATAATTGGTTGAAACTTCTGCTGATTCCCTATGTCATTTAAAGCTATTTTAAACCTATTTTGTTTTTGAATTGTTCTAATGCCATTCTTAGTAAATGAAACATGGTTTAAGATCGCGGATGGTTATTTCCCCCTTCCCTGATGGATCAACTGCCAGTTACTTGTCTGTTAAACTAAGCCCATCATCTTAAAAAGATCCCAATACTTCTGTGCATGTATAGAGTGCTAGAACACATTTGGTAACAGACATATGTGTCACACATGTCTGGTAACCCTGCTCTGTCAAATACCTGGATTTGCACCTCACTTTAAACATGCAGAGATAGTGTTGTGGCAAATCCTGATAGTGCAGTTGCAAATTCTGACATAGCTGTGAGATTTTGGATGAATTAGTGCTTCCAAATTGTCCTCATAGCTAATAAAGAGAGTAAGGTGATCAGTTAGCAGACTTAAAGTGTCATAAAAAACATAGAAGGAGAAAAACCCTTAATAGATAATCAAAATAATTTGCAAAAAGTTACAATTATCTGTTGTATCTAGGGTATGAAAGGTCTTGGGAAATGTCTGCTTAGAGATATGCACAAACTAAAATTGTGTGTTTAGTTTGTCATCAAACCTTAATTATAAATGCTTGCTTGTGTTAGATTTCAAATTTGTTTGAAATCTAACACAAGCAAATGTTTTCATTTTTTTCAATTTTTTCCATTGAAGAAAGCCCCTTTTAAATGGTTGATTAGTTTGGTTTGATTGAATTTTTGGATATTTGAAACAACGAACTGTTCTGTTTGACACAAACATTTGCAGACTAACTGATTTGCTGTGAACCGCAAACCAACCAGACCAATCTCTAAGGGCACCTCCAGACACAGATGAAAGTTTTACAGCCACTGAGGACCCAGCAGTCATGTGATTAGGCGTGTGACCATCAATCAGCAGTGGCAGCACAGCAGGAGGGAAAATGTACTGTAAAAAAGCTGCTGTCCAATTGACAGCTTTTTGCTTTGCACTTTCCCTTGCCTGGAGAAAGGATACTGTGAAGTATCACTCATCCCATTTGGATAATGGGGTTTGGTTCCACAGGGGTTCTGCCCTCCCTGCGCAGCTTTCCTTTGACCCATCGGAACAATGGGAAATGGCTGTGCAGGGAGGGCAGAGCTTTGTGAGCCAGTTTGGTCTAGGGGTTAGGAAACTGGACTCTTATCTGGGAATACTGGGTTTGATTCCACCCTCCTCCATGAAGCCACTTGGATGGCCTTGAGCTAGTCACAGCTCTTTTCTGAGCGATCATAGCCCCATCTACCTCACAGGGCGTCTGGTGTAGGGAGAAGAATAGAAAGCTTTGTCAGCTGCTTTGAGTCACCTTAAATGGGTGAAAAAAGCAGGGTAGAAAAGCCAACTCCTCCTCTTCTTCTTTTAGTGCATCTGGAGACACCCTAATTCTGCTTATGGGGGAGGCAGGAGGCTTCTAAGGCCATTTGCTGGGATTCAAGAACAGGAATAGGTTTGTCCTAGTGTCTGCTTGAGATGCCCATGGGCATTTGATGGGCAACCATGTGTGATGGGATGCTGAACTAGATGGGCTGTGGCTTGATCCAGTAGGGCTTCTCTTATGTTCTTATGTTCTTATGCTTCATATATAGCTTCAGATACAACTTGTGATGTTTATCCAATCTCCACCTGTGTAGCTCTTGTTCCCCTCAGCAGAAATCACTGGTGTCAGAGCTTCTATAAAAGTGCCCTCAACCACATTAAGAGAGTTTTCTTACAGGTGGCCGCATTCTAGGACATGACTGGCAGCACAGGGTACAGTTTTTATAGGCCACATAAAGGCTATATGATATTTATTTTTATACTGACATAAATAGCTCTATCTGGGTACTCCTTTGTGGTGTTGGGAAAACTATGCAGTAATATAACTCATGAAAAATAGAATTTGGAAGAAATTGTAATGTGCTTTATAAAAAGGGGGAAACAGCTTCTAAAACAGCGGTTCTCAACCTTCCTAATGCCGCGACCCCTTAATGGAGTTCCTCATGTTATGGAGACCCCCAACCATAGGGGCAGAGCAGCTGGGAGGTGGGAGGAAGGGGTGGCAGGAGACTCGTCACGACCCCTCTGAGAGGGTAGTTCGACCCCCAAAGGGGTCCCGACCCCCAGGTTGAGAACCACTGTGCTAAAACAAAATGAAAAGAAAACCAGATTTTGATTTAGCATGAAATAGATATTGATAGCTTTATATTGTAAATCGGTACTATTGAGGAGAAGAACAATTATGAAACTGAGATTTAGAGGCTGAATTATTTAAGCCTACATCTAGCCTTAATAAAAGAGAAGGTGATTTTTTATTTTATTTTATTTTTTGGTATACTGTTAAGAAATACCGTGACTACTCACTGAGTGGGAGGCTATGGGGGGGGGGTGTCCTAGAGAAATTAGGGCTTGGTGGGAGTGATTAAGGAGGAGGAGAAGACAAAATAACTCAATTGATTTTTTTAAGTGTCCTGATGAGGATTAACACAAAGTGAGTAAAAATAAAAAACTCTAACCTGTTTTACCTGGTTCATGTCAGGTGGGAATAACATCCCAAAAGGGTAAAACAAAATGATCTTAAACCACAAAATAGTCATTAGTGGCAGAACAATGAAATTATTATCTAAACCCTTTGCTTCAGATTCTAAGACTAAGATGATTAGTAGCATGCCACAGTAAAATAGAGGTATTTTAAAATTCTCAAGAGATGAACATTCATTGTTAACCTGTTAATGAAAAAGGCCCTATTACATTCTGTCATACCCTCTAGTTCAAGTTATTATTTTAGATCCATTGAGCACAGGTGTATTTAGCTATATTAGGCTCTATTCTGACTTTCTTGTCTCTTTTTTTTCCCTTTATCATCTTGCTTAAAAGCATTTTGCAGAATTAACTTCTTGGGTTTTTAAAAAAAATTATTTTACTGTATCATGGGGATGTGGCTTGGAATTTAAACACATGTTTCCTTAGTAAGAAATAAAAGTGAAAAGACACCAAATGAGAGTGTTTCATTATGTTTCTTCATAGTGGATTTTTACTCCCCCGTGCCACTGGAGAATCTCATTACATATCCAGCAAAACAGAAATAAATGAGCCATGAAAGACCCTGTAGCTTCTTTCAGTGTTGAGAATAGCACCAAGCATTAACATAAATGTTAATATTAGGCACAGGCTTAATTCAATCAGTCATTGGATTATTAATGGCATATTAGGAAGGCTCTGTCCCCAAAGAATAGGAGAGTTTCCATTTTCTTTAATTTCTGTACTGTAGTAAATTGTGGAACCAGAGGATGGGTTTGTTCTCATGTTATGCAACTGCTTTTTGGATTGTATACGACATATTTGTAATATTAAAAGTGAAACTTCCAACCTTGCCCTCAGCTTAACCCTTTGAGGAATATTCTGTAAATGGGTGTTTCTATATTTAAGTTCTACCTTTCACACTTAGATCCTAGGGTGTGTTTATGAAGACTCTTTCCTGTAGTAGGAATACTTATTTTAGACTGCTGATCTATATTCCCCAGATTATAGAAAATGAAATTATAAAGGTGAATTTAGAATTTTCAAAGATCAATTATTTTGTTACAAAAATAACTCCTTAAATATGAATTGCCAAACATATTTCAGTGGATGAGGACAGAAGCTGCCTTGTGCCAGAAAATGTCCATGAATGTTGAGATGTTGGAAGCACAAAACCTTTCTGCTTACTAGGAAATGACATGTGTTCAAGCTATCCGGATAGCAGCCAATGCTTAAACTCCCTTTTTTACTCCAAATGAATGAAACCCTAACCCGAACTGGAACACTGTAATCAGAATCCAAAAAGATATCAATTTGTCACTTGCAAGTCTGGCTATTTTATAGTTTGTGCAATAACCAGGTGTTCCATATCAAAGCTCTTGGCCTGCTTGTAGACCTGAGGCATTTGCTCACTAAAGCAAAGACGCCTCAGGATGCTTTGGCCCAAATGGGTTGAGTACACTTCCTCATCTGCACTGGCAGGCAAAGGACACATTCCAAACATGTCCTTTCCCTGCCTACATGTGAACAGGGAAGTGTACTCAACCTGTTTGGACCAAAGACCCTTGCCTGGCCTCCCCCCATTGGCTGCCTTGTAGCCAGAGGTGGGGAAGCCAGTCGGGCCCCCTCTCTAGGGTTCTGCTGCCAGTCTGATTCTGGCTAGAATAGGCTGGGATGTTCTGAGCATGCTTGTGGGGTGGCCCCTCATTAGCTGGGCACCTGCACCTGCTCAGATGGCCAGTTAAAGCCAGGTGGGTGCCTGGCCAATGAGGGGCTGCCTCGCCAGCATGCTCAGAGCGTCCCAGCCTATTCTAGCCAGAATCGGGCCGGCAGCAGAAGGTAAGCACCGTTCACATGCACACGCAACACCGGGGTGGGGTGGGAGGTACTGGCTGGGGGTCCTGCCAATAGCATCGTCCGATGCAGGTGGCAGAAGCCCCGGGAAGGGGCCTGACTGACCTGCCCACCTCTGGCTGCAAGGCAGCCAATTGGGGGAGGCTGGAGGAGGGCCCCAGCTGGGGATGCGCCAAACACACAGAGACACTTTCAGAGCAGGTTTTTCTGCTCTGAAAACGGAACATATGGGGAGCACGTGGGGATGCTTGGGGTGGTCTGGAATGGATCCAGCCACCCCTGACATGCAAAGGCAGTGTCCCCGCATGTTCTCCACATGTTCAAAATGCCCTCGTGCGAAAAGGCCTCTGAATAAAAGAGTCTAAAAAAGATCCAGATTAAGGACCTTTTAATCTGGATCTGGCTCCATCTAGTGTAGATGGAGACAAAACACTGGTTGGTGGGGCCTCCTTGATCCACAGAAGGGCCTTAGTGTTCATGCACATCTCTAAATCAGTGTCTTCCAAGAAAAAAAACAAATATTTTATCTACTGGCTCTGCCATGGGAGTATTCAGGCCTTCATTCAGAATCTCAGAGAAGCTGATGTTCTTTCTTCACTGTTCCAGATTAGGATTCTTGTCCTCACCAGAATAGGAGCCTGTCATCTGTATGCTGATGCTTACCAGCTGAAGGGGATCCATAAAGGCTCAGGGGAAGCAGCAACACTTAAGGCTTGACCAGGTCATACCGGGCTGAAAAATGCCCTGACTTTCCTGTCCATCCCTGAGATGGGCTATCTCTTAGAGTGTGATTGCAACCTTATTTGATAATGCCAGCATTTGATTGCCAAAGAGTATTGTAGATACATGCAAACATGTGTGGGTTTTTTGGGAGGAAAGGCAGGGAATAATCATGGAGGGTCATGGCAGAGTTTATTAGTCTCACTGGCTGTATGTGCTAGCACTAGCTGACACCATGTCAGCTAGAATCTCTGTTTTTCATGGTGAGTGACAAGGGCAAATTTTCACCTGCTCTCACATCCCAGTAAACAACCCCAGAGGCATCTGCCTGTCCACCCAGCCTGGAAGATATACCTAGGCATCCATTCTAGTAGCAACTGATACATATGTCATTCATAAATTTATCTAATCCTTTCTAAAATCCATCTGGGCTCGTTGCTATTACCACTTATTCTGGCAGCAAATTCCATAGACCGATGACCCTCTGGGTGAAGAAGTACTTCCCCTTGTCTAGTATGACTCTCCTACTCATCAGCTTCATAGAATGTCGCCATGCATGATATAGAAAAGGGGGATAGGAATTTTTCTCTATCCCCCTTTTCTATACCATGCATGATTTTATGTACTTGTGTATTCTAACTAGGGTTTCAGACACACAGGGAAGAAAAAAAAATTAGGATTCTGCATTATAGATAAGAAAACAAGTTGGATAAATTGATATCTGTAAACTGTTGGGAGGATGAAGGTCCTTGGGTTTGGAATCTTATTTCCTAGATTCTAAATCATCTGTAAGCCTTCTATGAAAGCATCCTTCATTTAATTTCAAGCTCTAGTTTTCTGCTTTTTGCTTGCAAACTCCACTTATGTATTTTGAGTAAAAAAATATATTGTAGTCACAATGCATACAGTAAAGCTCTGTCAGTACACTTTTCCCTACAGCTACTTTGCTCGAACACCCACTGTCCTACTTCCTTGCAGAACTTGTTCTCCACTCAGTTCCTTTTCTCTAACTTCTTTTTAAAATGTTCCTATTTCTTACCAAGAGTACTTGAACTCCCTGGCATTTGAGCCTTCTCAGAGTAACAGGACAGGTACTAAGCATTTTATAATAGAGAACAAACACAACATGGCTGAAGAGTTCTGTTCCTCTACACTCGTCGTCTGAAGCTACTTCCAATTAGGGCTGGCAGCTGCTCATGCTTGCTGGTGACTAGCATGAAGATTTGTGATCTTTTTCTCTTCCCTCAGATTTTGCAGTTGCTGCCTGTACAAACTGATATGAAAACAGCAGCCTACTAAGTTGCTTCCCTAATCTTTCCAAGTTAGCCATATGTGCAAGCAGTAGAAGTGCCAGTTAGATACGCATTTTTAGGGCATAAAACAAGTTGATAAAGGAGAGTATACAAAAAACTTCAGATCCTGTTTATCATAAGATAATAAGCTACCTGTGCAACTCATCAGCAAAGTTTCTCCTCTCCACTTTTTTTGATATGTCTGCTTTCTTTCAGAATATCCAAATATAGCAGAATAAGTAACTGATGTCTGAATGCAGCCCTAGCGATGGAGTCATCACTTAGTGCATTGTCAAAAATGTGGGAACACATTCTTAAAAAGACTATGCAGATTTGCATAAACGAATATGTTTGTATCATTGCAAATTCATAAATAATTTCTCTAATTTTCATGGAAATACAAGTGGCAAATATTTTTTCCCAGTAATCTGTATTTCTGGTCAGTCTGCTCTTTGGATTATTTCAAACCCACATTATACACCTGTGGCTTTTGACTGGACTTGGAAAAAAGACAGTTTCTTAATTAAAGGGGGATTTCTGTTAGAAGACTATTATCTGTAAGAGAGGTACCAAGTTCAGGGTTCTTCAAGGTTCTTCAGCCTATAGCTCCCTCTAATGCTTCCTGTGAGTTTCAACAATTTCCTGCTTTTATGAGGCTCTGTTTATCTCCAACCCTGTCCATGGCAGTATCCTGGCAGTACAGGATCAAACCTCCGTGCACATTCCTAGGAATAACTTTTTTCATTTGTTAATTTGAGTGAATATGGATGTTCTCTTCCTATGCAACATACAACCATATGAAACTCCTTTTGCATCTTTTGAATTTTGTTTCTGTTGTCAACTTCTTTATTGATGGTGTTAGTTATGTTTTGTTCTTCATTTTGAACATTTCTGATTGTACTATTGAATAGGGATGTGCACAATTTTTTTTCATGTTCACTTCCTATCAAATCAAATGCAAGAAAAATATTTTTTCAAATAAATCCGCTTTGAATGTAGTAGGATTCTAATTCGATACAAATGTTTGATATGAATCTGATTCAAATTCCTGTTACAAATTGCCTACAAATACCATATGTTTCTGCTCTGAATGCATCAAACCCACTCTCAATCCAGTTTGAATTCACTGTGAATCTATTTCAAACTATTCTGTGTCTTCAACAGACCAAGAGATCCAAGAGATCTATGGAAAGGTTCTACCATCAGCCCCTTCTCATCTTTACTTTTACCTATAAACAGTTCTACTGCAAGGGTTGCCATTGGACATTGATAAGTTAAACTCAACTTTGTATCAACAAGAAGTCTAGCAGTCTGTTTTAAAAAATGAAACTCCAGAGTATCTTTTCTGGAGAAAGAAAATACCAGACTTTTCAGAGCTCACAATATAAGATACAAAGGACTTAAAAACAGCAAAAGCCAAATATAAGTTCTATCTTTAAAAAAATATTATTTATTCATTTGCTTACTTGGATGACTTGAAGTATATTGCAACATATGGTTACTGCTGTTAGATTGATATATGTGCAGCAATGGAAAATATCAATAATTTGATGATTGGAATATAAAATTATAGTCTTATCTCTTAACAGATTTGTTCATTTCTGAAAAATCTATGTCAGTTTTTGTTAAGAACCCTTTACTGACTATTTACAGACAACAAAGAAAGCATTACCAGTGACAGGTTTTGAAGAACAAGGAAAGACAAAGACACTGGGGTGGCAAAGGGATAGGTAAGAGGGGCAAAAAGCCAAGGATATCAATCAATTATTCTGAAGAAAATAAGAAGTCACTAACTTAATTTACTGAAGTATAAAGTGTACCAGTTGGTGTTTTCAGAGTGTTCTTATGTATTAGGACATAAAAGAAGAAAAATGAAATTAAAAAGGATAAAACATTGCAGAGATATGGGGTCTTTTAACATTTTCACTTCCCTGGGAAAATGTCCCAGGGAAATAAAGATGGAGAATAGATCCAGCGTCTACACTTTGGGATGGCAAATCTATCACAAACCTCCCCAGCACTTTCTTACACTCTGGTGAGGTCTGAATTGCCTTCATTATAGAGGCGATCATGGAGCCGTGGCAACAGCATAAACATGCCTGCATGGTGCCATTGCTGTGACAACCAGATGACACAGTGGGCAATGTGTCTGTCCTGCCCAGTCACATAGTCCATCTCCACCTCTCCTAACTGAAAGAGGTTCAAATGGAGCATGCAGGATTTTTTCAGCCCTGGCGCTAGTATGCAGGGGGAACTCCTGCATTCGGGAACTGCTTCTGGTAAAGAAGCGTCTTTGCGTACTGCAGATGCAGGAGTTCTCCCTGCAGGTAAGTGCAATTTCACCAATGTAAGTTTGAGGTGTACACAAACTTAAAATTGATTGTTCAGTTCAACTCAAACATCACTTGTTCTGTTTGAATTTGAACCTTTTTTTTTGAACAGGCAAGGTGTTCAGTTTGAACACAGACTTTTCAAACTCAGATTGAACAGGGTATGTTTGATGAGTTTGTTTAAATAGCCCTTTGTTTGTTTTCTTCAAACTTTGTTTTTGAACTGTTAGGATGTTCAGTTAAAACTTAGACCTTTCAAACACGCACCTGTTTGCTTTGAACAGGGCCCCTTCCAGATTAGCAGTATTAAATCTGCAGTATTAAAAAAAAAAAAATATTGCAGCTTACATGCTGTGAAGCGGCAATGCAGCATCCAGACTGCAGCAGCTTCCTGTAGCTACCTGCTTGGGAAGCTGTGAGACTTCCGTGTGGTGTGCGCGGTCACATGGGGTGAAGCACGCATCACGTGGGATGGGGCAGCCAATGGGAGCTGAGCTGCTGTCCCCGCTCTCATTGGCTATTCTTGCCATCCTCTCTGGAATGGCAGGAAGCTTGAAATGTACTTAATGCTGTGCAGTGAGTGCTGCTATATCAACATTAAATATATACACAGTAGCATTGCTATAAAGTGACACCATTCTGAAGTATAGCCCACCATGTCTGACGGCTAGATCTCGCCTGCACATTCCAATGTAGAGCATCAAGAAGTCTGGATACAACCTAGGCTTGAACCTGATCAGGTCCAGCACATGTCTAATATAAACTAAAATAAAACAATTATACGCAGGAGGACTGAACTTAATAATGAGAATATAGTGTATTTGAAGAACACTGCAGCTGGTAATTGACAAGCGCAATATTTTAAGTCTATGACTCTTCTCAATTCTAATTTTTACAATTTTTAAAAACAATTAGATGAAAAGTGAGGGAAAATATGAAGCAGTGTGAAATTTCTAAGAGAACTCCAGTAGGAGTTTGCCCTTGTCTCTCCTTGAGATAGCCATCGGCAACTGATGGGCCACTGTGAGAGACAGGATGCTGGACTAGATGGGCTGTGGCCTGATTCAGCAGGGCTCCTCATATGTTCTTATGTTCTTAGTTTTCTGGTTATTGCTAGAAGTGAACGTGTTTGGAAATAAATGTAGATATTGTACTTGTACAGTTGTGCCAACTTCTTTTTTAAAAAGACTACCCATAATGATACTCTTGTCATTACAGAACAATCAAGAAAATAGATCTGTAGGAAAGACGTTCAAACCAATTGACTTAATGTAAAAAAAAAAAAATACAAATGGAATGTGCTGCAGGTGGAAAATGGTCATGAGAATGGCAAGCACTTAACCATCTTTGAAGATTGTGAAATTCATGTCCAAATGACCTAATGTGTTTCTTCTCATAAAGATAATATCTCTATAATTCAATACATTTAAGTCTTTTTTTCCAGCAAATCTTATATACAATATAAAGGCACATGGCTGAAAGAGCCCAGGAATTTCCTTGTGATCAAAAGAATGATATATTTCTGAGCATGGGAGCATGGTTGGTTAATTCAAATCTATTTGCTACTAAGTACAGCAGGCCCCATATACTGTTCTTTGGAGAATCTCTGGTTGCCCAAGAGATGAGCATGCTGGATGTGCTGGCTTCCTACTCTCAAAGCCATCATAGTGACTTAACCATTAGAACAGGTTAGATTATTTCAAAAGCACACTGATGGCCTAGACTGTGGGAGTTTGCTTATTATCCTGAACAGTTTATACTGAAAGTCTGAATATTTGGACTGTATGGTCTGACTTCTGCTTCCCCTTTTCATTTCCTTGCCAGCATGTACATCAAGGGAACTGCAGAATAGTTCTGGGTCAGCATGGAAATGAAATGGACCCTCTACATTTGTCTGAGGCCATCTCTCTCCCATGATGGCTCACACAGTAGCTACCCCAAGGTGATGCAGTCTCAGTCTAAACTGGGGTTTGATAGACTACGGCTGGATCTCTGTTTACCAGCTGATACATCTGATCTCTGAAGTGTCCATCATCATGACTGAAAAGACCCCTCCTCAGTCTCCAGTTTTGAGGAAGGGTAACTTTTCTCACTGGCTAATGAAAGTGCAAAATCAAGATGTATACATCCACAATCACATCCAAAAATGGGGCTGCACAATATTTATTTGGCTAGGCAGTGAATCATTTAATTGAACAGTGTTCTCATTCAATTTCAAATGTTCAAAAATGTGAAAAAGCTCAATATTTTCCTTGAAAAAAAAAGCCACATAGAGTGCACTGCAGTACTGTAGTATAATCTGGAGGTTATCAGAGTATGGATTACTGTGGCCAAGTTATCCTGATCCAGGTAAGGCTTGAACTGGCAGCCTGAATGGAGATAATGGTAGGCACTCCTGGCAGTTTCTACCACATGAGAATCAAATGCCTTCTCCCATATCGACCTGCCCATACCTTAAGATGTGGTGGGGAGGCCCTCCTGGTTGTCCCACCGCTTTCAGCAGTGAAATGGGTGGGCACCCAGGAGAGGGCGTTCTCAGTAATGGGCCCCAGGTTGTGGAATAGTCTCCCCCTTGAGGTGCGTCAAGGTCCTTCTCTGTACATGTTCAGGAAGGCAGTAAGGATGCACCTCTTTGCCCTGGCCTTTGGCTAAATGTGGTTACTCCCACACACACACACACACTTTTAAGTAGTACTGTTTTAAATATATATTTGGTTTGTTTTAAAATTCTGGATTTTAAATGTTGTTGTAGGTATAACTGTTTAATATATATTGTTGTATTTTAATGTTTGGAAATTTTAAAGCATTGTTACCTGCCCTGAAACCTTCAGGTATAGGGCAGGATAGAAATAAAATAATAAAATAAATAATAAATAAATAAATAAATGACAACAAAGAATCCAGGAGCACTCTCAGATCAAGCACCTAATTTTCTAGGGTAAAACAACCCTCCTAAGAATTGGGTGCCCCTTAACTTCCTGGACTCGGGACCCAGTGACACACAGTACCACCGTCTTGTCTAGATCCAGTTTCAATTTATTGGCCAACATCCAGCTCATCACTGCTTCCAGGTAGTGATGGAGGACCTCAACTGTCTCTCCTGACTCAGAAGGAATGAAGAGATAGAGTTGGGTGTTACCAGCATACTGGTGGCACCTCACTCCAAAGCTCCTGATAACCTCTCCCAGTGGCTTCATATAGATATTAAAGAGCATAGGAGATAAGACCGACCCCTGGAAAACTCCACAAGAAAGTTCCCAGGGCATCAAACTAAAGTTTCCCATTACTACCTTCTGGGACCTACCCTGAAGATAGAAAGGGAACCACTGTAAAACAGAGCCTCCCAATCCCAGTCCCCAATGCCATCCCAGTAGGATACCATGGTTGATGGTATCAAAAACCACTGAGAGATCTGGAAGAACCAACAGGGTGGTACAGCCACTGTCTCTCCCCCAATAAAGGTCTTCAATCAGGGCAATCAAGGCAGTAGTACCAAACCCCCGCCTGAACCCAGATTGAAATGGGTCTAGATAATCTGTTTCATCCAAGCATGACTGCAGTTGTATAGCCGCCACCTTCTCCAAGACCTTCCCAAAAAAGGGGATATTGGCTAGAGGGTGATAATTGTTCAATACATCTAGAGCCAAGGACATCTTCTTAAGGAGAGGGTGCACCACAGCTTTCTTAAGAGCTTCTGGCATTTTCCTCTCCTGCAGAGAGGCATTTTCCATTTCCTGGATCCACCCAGCCATACCCACTCAGGTAACTTTTATTAGCCATGAGGGTCAAGGATCAAGGAGACAGGTGGTTGGCCGAACCCCTGCAAGCATTGTCCACTTCCTCGGACTGCAACAACTGAAACTGATCCAAGATAATTGGACGAGACAGAGCTCTGGACACCTCCATCAAACTACTTCCAACTGTGGAATCCAATTCCATGTGAATCTATGCAACTTTGTCCTGAAGGTGCCTTGCAAATATATTGCAGCAGGTTTCCAAAGGTGTCATAAGCTTATCCTTATGACCTGATAACAGCAGCCTTTTCACCACCCAGAACAATTCTGCTGGCTGGCCCCTTGAGGATGCAATTGAAGTGGAGAAATAGACCTTCTTCACTGCCACCACTGCAACATGGTAAGCACAATAATGTGCTCTTACCAGTGTTTGGTCTGATTCACACTGGGATTTTCTCCACGTGCGCTCCAGCTATCAGCCTTTCTGCTTCATTACTTGCAGGTAAACCAAGGTGCCATGGGAACTCAGGGCACCTGGGAGCAATCATATTAATAGCTCTTCTCACCTCATGATTCCATAGTGAGACCAGAGCATTGACAGGACCACCAGCCATACAAACTGGAAATTCCCCCAGAGCCATCAGAAATCTGTCAGATTCCATAAGTCTCCATGGGCAGACCATCTTAATAGGACCTTCACCCTGTGGCAAAGAGCAGACACCATCAGCCCAAACTTCACCAGAAAATGATCTGTCCATCACAATGAGCTTGTAACAAGTCCACCTACCAACAGATACTCATCCTCTTTCTCTGTAGCAAAAATCAGGCCAAGGGTCCATAACATACTGAGACAACCCTATGACTGTCATGGAGGCCATGAAATTCTGAGCTGGTCTACAGGAGGCATCCTAAACATGGAGATTGAAATCCCCCAGCAACACCATGTTGGGGGCCTCCAACACCACCCAGACACAGCTTGTACCAGCTCAGGCAGGGAAGCTGTTGGGCAGCAAGGTGAGTGGTACACCAGCAGTAGCCCAGCAACAGGAACAATCCCTCAACCCCAGTCAGAGCAGAAGGTACATCTGGTGATGGACTATGGCAATCCCCCACCCTGCCCCACTAGCCTAGGCTGGTGCTGCTGCACAAGGTCAATTGTATTAGTCTTTTTGCCAGTTTAAAGAGTGTTTTAAGTTGTATTTTTATGTTTCAAAACTGTATCAAACCAGTTTAAACTGGTTTGAGTTTGAATTCACACAGTTCCATTTGAACCAAATCTCTATTTTCTAGTTTGTGCATGTCCTTATTATTTAATAATACAATTTCATTATATTCCATGGTTACTCTGCCATTTACTCTGGTTGTATTTTTTTCCTGGATACTATCCATTGAACAAAATCTGTGAGAAAAATTGAAACCTAAATTTCATTAAGAGATAAGAAAATTTAGTTAAGTATCATTAACTTTGATACGAGCAGTTATATCAGAAGATGGTCAGAGTTTCATAATAGCTAGCTTAAAGTATGGAAAACAAGCAATTACATCAAACTGATTTGAATGCCTAACATAAACCTTTATAAAATAGATACATATTCTGTTCCATCCATACCTCTGTCCAAAGTAAATAACACATGAACAATTAGAAATTATGCAGAAAAATACAGTTGATCTTTCATAACAACATAGTAATAAGACATTTCTGTACTCTAAAAAATGATTCCAAAAGAACTACCTGCATTAAAACCAAGCACATAAAGACTGCGATGGGATCACTGGCATGCAAGTATATCCCTCCTACTTCTGATGACCATTCTAGGTAAGAAAAGGTGGATTAAAGGTGGTGTAATAATGAATAAACTGGTTTGGTGGCAAATTACTTGTTTCCAGTTATTCCAGCAGAATCTAAGGCTGTGTTTCACGGCAACCTTATCTCGGATTCAAAACGTTTTCAGTCCTCGGAGTCCACACGGCAGTTTGGCTTAACACCCTTTCCCCGTGTTAAACCACCCCAAAGCGTGGTGAAGCTCAATTCTGATTTCAACAGGTCTCACTTCGGATCGTGCACTTGAAACGTTTTACATTTTTTACAGTGTGGACAGTACCGTTTTAAGGGATGAGAATCCATGTTTAGGGTTTCCTTCTTCTAATAGCTTGCTTCCAAAGACAGTGATTTCACTGTAAAAATCCACTTAACAGTGATGCTACACTATAGCGATGAAACCACTTCACACCTTGATGGTTGGAATAACAATGTTGCAATTTTGCGTAATTCTAAAAGTTCTGATCTTTAGAAAGTGAAAGGGAGGAAAGCAGCTGAGGTTCTGTGTGAATGTTTAAAGCAAAGGGGCTTTACTTGCTGCTGCTGCTGTGTGCCCTGAGCAATGGGGAGAGGAGGGGAAAGAATTGCTGACTGCCCGCTGCCATTTTTTCTCCATCCATTGAAGTGGCAGCCACCCAGCCATCCAGTTAGGCTCCGTGGATGGGGTCCCTTATGGGTGGCACGTCCATGCCAGGAGGAAGAGGGAAGGGCAGCACCGAAAAGTGGCTTTAAAAAGTAGTCACTTGAGTCCCACCTTGAGTCACGTACTCCACATAGGATCCTCAGAATCCTGATCCAACATGATTAAGTTAAAAGTAATGGGAACAGGCAAATTCACGTTTGCATCCGGTTCTGTTATTTCGGTTTAAGGAAACTGGATTAAGCTTTTAATGGGGATGCGCCCTAAGACTAATAAGGACAGGATGCAATTGACTGGGGCATGGTCTCAGGGACAGGGAGAAAAGAACAGAGCTCCAAGGCAGAAGTCATGCATGATTATGCAGTAAGATTCAGCAATGAGAATTAATAGAATTTGTCTCAGTACAACAGAACTGACAGGCAAATACAACACTGCTATCTCTTTATATTGTCAATCAGAATTAGAACACAGTTAAATTGTAACAGGCAGACTGCAGATGCTAATCAAATCATACAGCTGAGGGCACTCCTGGTATTTTAATGACTTTCCATTAGGAAGTGGTTTGCAGATAGCTAATTCAAGTAGACACGGCACAATAAAAGGCTAAGAAGAGGTTTCTATGGAGTGGCTGGTGTCCAAGGGTCTAAAGTATTCTAAGAGGGTCCTAAACTGACTCCTTTCCTGGTGATGCCTCCATACAACTTGACTGAAAATTAGCTTCTCCCATAAGCACTCTGTATCTTTGGATCCTGGGTTATGCCTTCCTCAAAATATCACTACCAATCCTCCCCAAAAGATCTGTTCTTGCCAAGAAAAAAAGAAGAGAGAAAGAGAGAGGCTATTAAGAGTCTTTCTCACTGGAGTGTTCGCCCAGAAAGTCTTCACCAGGCTGCAAAGAAAAAGTGGGAGATGAGAAGGGGTTTCACTCTTGTAGAGGAGCTCTGCCCTGTTACAGAGTCCAAAGTTCCAAAGTAGCTACTGCACAGCAGAGTGTGTGCTCTGAAGATTGGAAGCCGAATGAAAAGGCTGTTGAAGCAATAGAGGGGATGGGAAAGCAGAATGCTCCATGATCCTCATTCCCTTAATGCACAGCACTTTGCTGAGTGGCTGAGAGCTCAGTAACTTGGAAGTTTTAGCTGGAGCTAGAAACTGAAGGCAGGAGAAGGTAAAGAGTGAGCTTCCTCTCCTCTTAAGAGATTCAGGAATAATGGGGCTGTGGAGCAGCACAAAAGTGATATTTAGCAGGAGAAAAGTTTTTGTTTGCAGAAACAGAGCTTCTCTTTTTGGTTTCAGAAGTCAGAGGATGAAGGAGGCAATGAGTTTTCTCAGACCCCAAGATTTCTAGCCAGTACCAAACTAGGTGCATTAGCAATGGGGAAAGAGTGTGCTCAATGGTTCAGAGATCCACTAATGAAGGGGGCATCTGAGATAAAATTTGGACCACATTTCCAAAGAGATCGTTACAGGGATTAGTACTGTTGAAACAAAGGGCATATAATCACCTCCCTTGGAACTGTCTAACTATTCTGGTCTCTACTCTACCATAACAAGATATGAGGCACATGTGCATTTGGAGGGGTTGGAGACCATCTTTTCAAGACCACAATCACCAGCAGTGCTGTGGCGCAATAGTTATTCCATTCCAGACAACTCCATGACCAAGCACTGCCCACCTCAACCAGCAATTTGTCAAGGCCCCATTGCACATATCTCAAGTTCAGAGCACATGTGTGAAGCTGAACAGCATTGTCTCTGAAGTCTTGCCATCACTCAGCTCCAGTCTTTGAAGGCAGCCTCCAAACAATTCAACACCCATCTGACCTTTTTCATTCCCACTGTTCTGTTTTTTAAAACAAAAAAAGTTACATTTTGCTAAAGTGATCTCTGGAGAAGGTCCATAGGCTGCAAAGGTAGAAAACCAGTGATGACATATGGACACCATAATGTTTCACCAAGGCTGCTTTTGCACTAGCAATGAAGACCCCATTAAGACTCCATTTGGAACCCAATAGGTACTCCATTGGTATGAATCTTTTACGTACACACAAGACCCCTTAAAGACCCCATTCTGAATGTGCTGTTCTCATGAGCGCCAGCAAAATCTGGATTTAAGGGAATCTTCAGGCCCTTAAATGCTAGACTCCTTTAATGGGGTCCTCGACATGGACCTTTTTGCACATATATCCCTTAATCTGGATTTAGAAGATCTGGATCTTTGGTATCCAGTCCTTGTGGAATCCGGTCCTTGAAGTTTCACATCATGGTGAGGGCCCCATGCATCTGTACAGGCCATCTAGCACCTGATAGCAATGGGTGCTAAACAGGGCTGCCATGCAGCTGCTGTAATACCCATCCTGAGGCTCCAGATTTTCACATGCGTCCATGTTCATAGGGGAAAAATATAGAGCAAGGTGACTCTTTATGAAGTTATTAGGCAGAATTTGACATTGAAGTGTTCCTGTTAAACTCTTTTATTGACATCAAGCTAGAGCAATATTTGCTCCTAAATTGATCAATGAATAATTGCTTCTAATGCACACTCCCTTTTCCAAAGTGATATGCTTGTAGTGCTAGTATTTTATATTACCAGCTCTGAAAATCAATTTATCTGATGCATGGTTGTCACTGATGTATCTAACTTACTAAAATAACTGCTGTAGCTGGAAGCAAACTCTTTAAGCACTGTACTAGCTTCAGGCATGTTTGATCACAGTTCACTTCCCAGATCACCATGAGTCAAGGAGACTGAAAGGTATGTAGTTCTACTGAAGTACACAACTTCAGTAATCACCGCACCCGGAAAACTGATCCTTCTGTCTGCAATACGTTGCTTGAATAGCTAAATGTGTATACCTCTTCTTCAAAGAAATGTTGTTGCAATATTTTTTTTTTTAAAGGAATAGATCCTAGTTCTGTCTTCCAGCACAAAATGTGCAGAAATTGGAAAGATAATGGGTATGCCCCACACCTGGAAAAAAAGACACGAAACCTGTGCAGCAAAGCTAAAATTCTATTGAATAAAACATTTCCAGCAGTACATATCCAGGCATACCTATGGTTAAGCCCTTTTACATTGCATTGCTTTGAAATGGTCACATGACTAGTCAAATAAATTTTCTACATTGCATTGATTTCTATGATAATTTTGTGAGATTTTAGCATTATGTATATGTATAATGTATAGGGGCTTTTCAGGAGCAATAGGAGACTATACCCTCTCACTTAAAAAAAAAATAGTGTGGTTAACCAAATTGCCTGCCTTTTCTTTGTCACTAGCAAACCTCAGCCAAAAAGAAATCCAAAGTTTTGCTTTGTTTTTAATGCACACTGCTGAAAACATTATCAACAAGCATTCTTCTCTCATTAAGTTTAAATATTTCCAGTATCTGAATGGTAGTATCAACAGTTTTTCACTCAGACAATTTCTTCAGTTGCCTGCTTTAGATCTGGATCAGTGGATCCAGATTAGCCATACTCACTGATTCTGATCTGGCCCATGTCTCACCATAGCTGCAAAGTTCACATGAGCTTTGCACTCTCCTCAGTACAAAAGAAGACAAAAGAGCTTTCAATTGGAGATTCGGGCTGAATCTACATGGCCATTGTAGGCTGTCTTCTGAGTGACAAAGGATGGTGTGACAACTTGACTCCACCACCCTCTCTTAGCAGAGTCATGCAGTCAAGGAAGCGGCCAGTGAGCACCACAGCCCAACTGCTTGCCAATGGGCTGGTGTCAGTGTATAAACTTGACTATACCCCCCTTGCCCAGGCGTCCCACTTCAAAGGCTCACTGCCAAGCCTCCACCCTGAAGCAGGACAATAAACACCAGTGTAATACAAACACCAACTGTTTATTATATACAAGCAGATAATTAAATAAATAAATAGAAGCAAAGATAAGAGACGTTTTCGCACGGGGCTGAACGGTACGCGTGGGAGACAGCTGCGAACACGGCATACGCATTGCCCGAGCGGGGCTTGCGCTCCGACGTGTCCGGAGCTGTCTTCGGCGCGTTCAAAATGTAGAGCACTTTAAAGTGCTCTACATGCATTCGAACGCGGACGAGCTGCCCGCAGGCGTTCGGGAGGAGAAGCATTCGCGCCTGCTTCTCCCTCCCTAACAGCTGCGGGCTTGCCTCCGACGCCGGCGCAGGTTTGGCAATCAGCTGTTTGACAATCAGCTGATTGCCGATCTGCCTCCGCGGCTGTCTCCACGCCCCTGGCCGGCCTTTGCCGGCCAAGACAGCTCCCGGCGCTTTCACCTTTCGCACACAGACGCGCCGGTACGCGTTCCGGCGCGTCTGTGTGTGAACGCTGAAAGCGCCGGGAGCTGTCTTAAGCTTTCCGCCTGAACGCGTTCCGTTTGGAACGCGTTGCAGTGCGGAAAAGTCTAAGGTCTACTCAATAGTCCTTAAGAAGCTAGAAGAATCTAGTTACTGTAAACAGAATAAAGCTTAGCTCTCCCAAGCTAAACCACTGAAAGCAAACTAAACAACTCAAGCCTCTAGCTGCCCTTAACCCGAATGAAACTTCCAGACATTCAGTGTGAATGCTGTTCCTGAAATAAAGAACAAACCCCAGCAATAAAACCTAACTGTCGTCCAGGAGTCTGACTTGCTCTAACCAGAGCCAAGCAGCCCCTGCAGCATTCCTGTATCTTCCCAGCTACGCCCCAAGATCTTCCTCTAGAGAGGTGAGACCTCCCTTCTATCCTCTGCCTCCGAACTGAGAGCATGAGGCCTAGAAGCCTGGGGAGTTCAGCTAACTCTCCAACAATCTTTCCCCTGCAAAATCTGCCAGGCAAGAGATGCCCAGAGCCCAGGACTGCTGGCTTAAATGCAGCAAGAACCAGCCACTCTGATTGGTGCAATTTTGTGGTTATTTGAGACAGCTCCTCCCTCCTGTCCATCACGTCTGCAAAATCCCTGGGAAATAAACCTGCGGTTTGCAGCTTGCACTACAAATCTGTCACGCATGGGACAGTTTTTTTTCACCCCCATCCAGCCCTTGAGCTTCCCCAGACCATCACCAGTAGAAACTACTGCCAGCTTGCTCTTGCTGATGGAATTATTTTCTTGTCCTTGTGTGGATGTACAGAGGAATGAAGAGGTTAAACAGATATTTGCTTGTTTATTTCATGTAGCTATTTTCTCTATGTGGCCTGGGGTCAAAGCCCACAGTTTTGCAGTGGTTCCTTATTCCTTTGCATCACTTATTGTTAAACATTAGCTGTACACTTATGTTTTTAATTTAGAAATTTTGGAGCATTGCTGTAATGACAAGGTGCTATCTCTCCTATTGTTAGTATTTACTTATCTCTCTCTCTCGTGTGTGTGTGACAGACTCACATGAATAAGAGTTGTTACAGAGAGGCCATAGATGTTATTGCACCCAGATTCTGCTATCCATGCATTCTGTCATGGAAAGTATCTTTAAGGTACCTTCAAACATATGTGATGGCCTTGTGAATATACCCAATACTTCTGGTTAGGGATGTACACAAATTATTTTTTTTGCATTTGATTCGTATCAAATCAAAAGCAAGAAAATACATATTTGTTTGAATAGATCCCCTTTATATGTAGTAGTAGTAGTAGTAGTAGTAGTAGTAGTAGAAGAAGAAGAAGAAGAAGAAGAAGAAGAAGAAGAAGAAGAAGAAGAAGAAGAAGAAGAAGAAGAAGAAAAAGAAGAGTTGGCTTTTCTGCTCTGATTTCTCACCCATTTAAGGTGACTCAAAGTGGCTGACAAAGCTTTTCTATTCTTCTCCCCACAACAGAACACCCTGTGAGGTAGGTGGGGCTGTGAGAGCTCAGAAAAGAACTGTGACTAGACCAAAGTCACCCATCTGGTTTCATGGGGGAGGGTGGAATTGAACCCGGTATTCCCAGATAAGAGTCTGACTACCTAACCACTAGACCAGACAGGTAGGATTGTATTTGATATGAATGTATTCACATGAATTTATACAAATATCCAATACAAACACATATCTGATATGTATCACATATGTATCCCATAACATATCTGCTCTGAAAGCATCAAATCTACCCTAAATCCACTTTGAAGCCACTCTGAAGCCATGATGAATTCACTCTGGATCCATTGCAGATGTGACTGGTGCAGTCTCTTTCCCACCTTCCCATTTCACTAATGCTCCGAAGCTTTGTATGAATGTTCTGAAACATTCGTATTTGTACGAACGTTATGAATATTTGTGCACATCCCTACTTCTGGTCCTTGAGAAAAGAGGAAGCCTCAGAAATATTTCAGGAACATATTATTTTATCTCCAGTTTTGTGATTTCGTATTCGTAGTTACTCCTCTGTACCCTCTGCAGTTTAAAAAAGGGATTTCCCATTCATAGCTGTCAAAAAATAATTGCTGCGGGATAGATTGGCAAATGTAAATTCTTTATTACCACCTTGTCTTCATCAACTAAGAATGGTCAACCTCCCTAACAAAACTTTTCACTGAGATATTCTGCACTAGCTGCAGCTTCTAAACCATCTTCAAGGGCAGCTCCATGTAAAGTGCATTACAATAGTCTAGAAGGGGCCTTAGCTGTCAAGCCAGCCATAGTTGTGAAAGGCACTCTTGGCCATGGCACCTAACTGAGCTTCAAGTGTCAGTGCAGAGTTCAAGAGCACCCCCAGATTTTGCACCTGTCTCTTCCAAGGCATTACAGCTCCATTGAAGACAGGATGCCCCCCAACTACATGGACTGGACACCCTGTGGCACACAGCACCTCTGTCTTGTCTGGATTCAGCTTCAATTTATTGTGCCCGTTCTAGTTCATTACAGCCTCCAGGCACCTGCCAAGTACTTCAACCCCCTCTCTCTGAGTCAGATGGTACAGAGTGATAGAGCTCAGTATCATCTGCATATTGATGACGCTTCATTCCAAATCTCCTGATGACAAATCCCAGCAATGTCATATAGATGTTAAAGAGCATGGGAGATAAAACTCACCCCTGAGGGACTCCACAAGCTAGTTCCCAGGATGTTGAGCAAGACTCTCCCTACCACTCTCTGAGATTGGCCATGGAGACAAGAGCAAAATCAATGCAACACACTGTCTTCAGGTCTTGAACCACCTAGCTTTTCCAGGTCAATAGTATGAAAAGTTGCTGAAGGACAGTATAAAAATACTCAAATAAAGAGTGAAGGACAGGATACAAATACTCAAATAAAACCAATGAATAAAATAGTGTCTTGTGTCATTTGACATTCCAAGCACCAGAAAAACATCCAGTTTAATTGATTTATTTCACATTAAATCCGTTTCAGTTGTTAAACTTTAAGATAATTGTGGGAAGCATGAAATTTTGAGACCTGCTGCATTAGATAACCTATGACAGAGTCCAATACATGGTTCATGATATTGATACAAGCAATGAATTCTTGCTATGTGCAATGAGTATCTAGCAGTTTAAAGGTTTTTTAAAGGTTTATTCAGCCAGCATAACTGGCACTTATGCTTATCTGTTCCTGAGAAAAGAATCTTTCATATGCTATTATGTTTAATCAACCAAAGAGGTGATATCTTGCAACCAATCTGTGAAACAAGTTATACCGAAGCTAATTCAAGCTTTAAGTTGTCATGATAAAGTTCAATGAAGCAATACTTTAAGATTGGTACTTTTTTGGGGGAGGGGGAATGCTACATTAAATGTCACTTTAAGTCCTTGTACAACTATTAATATTCAAAGGTGATATAAATTATGTACAAACAAGTTACTGAATTATTTTTGGAGCTTTCTTACTCCAAGTGCCATAACCATAACGTTGGTTATGTTTTATTGTGGATACTGTGATTAAGTTGGTGGTGTTGATTGCTAGCCCTTGCTCATTTTTAATTGATGAAACTGGTTTAATCTGTTCTTTCTTGTCAAATGGTTAGACCATGGTCACACCTTCACTTTAAACCTTCTTCAGTTCATGTTCAAGTCTGATTACTCACCCCTTTTCATTTTTATCTGTTTTATTTGTGGACCTTCCATCCTCCATTTGGACTTTCCTGAATGTAAAGTCCACAAATAAAATGGATAGAAATGAAAAGAGGTAAGCAGTCAGACCTGAACATGAACTGAAGAAGGTTTAAAATGAAGGTGTAACCATGGCCTGAATAGTAATGTAAATGAATCATAGCCCTATTGCAGAAGTAGAATATAATCATTTCTTTGAAGAAAACTAAATCCATTTCTGTCCAGCCCCTTCAAGTTTCTGAAATAATATCTTCTTTAAGAATATGTTATTCAAGGGACATCCTCACGACAGGTGGCAGGCACCTCCAAAATGTCCACCACCATAGAGTGCTTTGAGAAAAGTATGAGATGGCCTGCCATACCCTTTACTGCATGTTTCCTCAGAGTGGAAGAGCATTGCTTGCTGTCCTCAGTCAGTGTCACTGCTACTGCATAAACACATGGTGGCAACAAGAGTGATTTATGCTCCTCCTTTGTGCCAGTGCCATGCCAGCAAGGCCCCACTTTTCCAGTGTGGTGGAGAACTCTTCATATACTGTGTACAATTCTGGTCACTACACCTCAAAAAGGATACTGTGGAACTGGAAAAGGTGCAAAAAGGGGAAACCAGAATAATTAAAGGGCTGGAACACCTCCCTTACAAAATCAGACTGCAACATCTAGGCCTCTTCAGCCTGGAAAAATAGCATTAAAGTATATAAAATCATGCATGATATAGAAAAGGTTGATAGAGATTAATTTTTTCTGTATCACACACCACTAGAATCATGTGGCACACTATGAAGCCGATGGGTAGGAGAGTGAGATCAGACAAGGGAAAGTAATTTTTCACCCAGAGGGTTATTAGTCTATGGAATTTGCTGCCAGAAGAGCTGGTAACAGCAACCAGTCTAGATGCCTCTAAGGAAGGGCAGACAGATTTATGGATGACAGACATATCAGTGGCTAGTAGAATGGATGCCTAAGTACATCTTTCAGGCTGAGGAATAGGCAGGATGCCTCTAAGGCCATTTGCTGGGATTTGAGAGCAGGAGAAGTTTTGCCCTTGTCTCTGCTTGAGATGCCCATGGACAATTGGTGGACCACTGTATGAGACAGGATGCTGGAGTAGATGGGCTGTGAATTATCAGCTCCAGAGATGCTGAGGGGCAAGGAACAGAATATGTGGACATCTTACATCCAACCCTAAGGCCAGAGGAAAGTATCTCCTCCCCAGAGTACCCTGTGCTACCAAGATGTACATACAGCTTATGCTTATCAAAATAAAATGATACTGAATAAAGTAGGGCTTTTAACAATCATTAAAAGCTATTGTCTATAGTACACTATGCTGTGTTTTCACTGTTTTAGTATTACCTTAATGGAGAAATTCTGAAAACAGTTCCTATTTTTATTTTGAAGAATGCCTTGATCTCCCTCCAGTGATCCTCTCATTTCTTTAAATCATTGCTAAGAGATTGGGAAACCAATAATAAGTTCACAAATGAAACAAAATGGCAGCTATGCAGAGTTGAGTAGTAGTAGAAGAAGAAGAGTTGCTTTTCTCACCCTTACGGGTACTCAAAGTGGCTGAGAAAGCTTTCTGTTCTTCTGCCCCCAACGGACACCGTGTGAGGTAGGTGGGTCTGTAAAAGCTCAGAAGAGAGCTGTGACTAGCCCAGGGTCACCCAGATGGCTTTGTGGAGGAGTGCAGAATTAAACTTGCTGAGTATATGAGCCCAGCATTCTAACCACTCTTTTTGATAACTTATGTTTTGCATAATGAAAATATGAATATTGTGAAATTTCCAGCCAGCTACACATAGACGAGCATCTCATACTACTGACATGAGTAGTTGAGAAAAGCCATGTGTAGATTATCATTTTGGTACTACAAATTAGAGCGAAAATATTTAGAAAAAGTCACTAGATACAAAGACCTGCAAATTGCAATCAAATACTTATGGCAAAGTAGGAGACAGATAATGGTGCCCTTGATGCAGTTACAAAAGAAATGAAGAGATGTCTTAACATCTTGGTCACTGATGGAATTACTATCTATCGGCTACAAAAGGCATTATATGCAGACACCTCTGATTATCCCAAGACTTTGAGACACATCTTGTTGTCAGAACACAAAAACAGTCATAAACATCTGCTAGAGTGTGTGAAAATACAACAAATTACAACAGACTTGTTTGCCCATTTCAGGTCCATTTGAATTTAGAATTGAACAGAAATACCTAGTTTTCCAAGCATTTCTTCTTAGAAGCTGGAGTTGTTTGTCAATGATAAATCACCACAAGGCTATCTATCTTTTGAACGCATTACACCTACTTTTCCCTAAAGCCACATACTCTTTACACTGTGTAATTTACAAGTATTTCTGTAGAACACAAGCTGTTTACAGAAAACAGATTAAATGCATTTCTGGATGTTGTTTCTTCATGTGAAAAAGAGTGAAAGGGAAATCCCCTAATGGTAGGCAGTTGTCTATAAAAAAAAGCTATAGAACAAATTTGAATGTGTGTGTATGAGGAAGCTTTTGTTATTAATGCATGCATGCCTGCACAGAATGTTTACAGGAAAAATATATTCCCACAGCATATATACAGTGTTATATACAATATTATGCTCAGGAGGTGACTTCTTCTTGTTTAAAATTTAGGTCTATAGACCTTTCTTCAACAACAACAAAAGTAAATGAATAATCGAAATAAGTTAAATTATCAAATTTATCCAAACAGCCTAAAATGTGTTACTAGCCAGAGCAATAGCTGTCTTTTGCTCTTGCTGAAAGCTTATCCACTAGGTGTTTTAGGAATATCTCACTATCAAAAGAAAAGTAATTTCTCCTTTTTTACTCTATCAAGCTGTACAATATCTAATTCCAAAGCATATCAAGTGATGATTTGGAAGATCAGTTGATTACCCATACTGCCACCCACATTGACCTGGGTTAATGGAATCTTGGACACAAATCTGAAGCATTGAGATAGTGAAGAAACATTTTTTGTAGAACTGCTTATCATAGCAAATAATTCCCCTCAAGCACAGATCACTGTTCTGGTATATGATTTAGGCCACAGTGTTAACCTTGGAGTTGCTTTCCCACTGAGGACACTTTCAGAGGACTTTACTTCTGACTTACCTCTAGATTGTTTCCATTATGGACCATAGGGTCTTGTGGCATCAAACGACATGATACCACTTCTCTGCCCTGCCCTGTGGTTACTACAAGGATCCTGAAAATGGCTCACATAGATATAGTCTTAGAAAGATTGTGCAACTTCCTGATGTTGAATGCAGTACTTGGCCATATTAAACAAAAACAAACAAACTGAAGTAAAAGAATAACCCATAATGGTCAATATTCTTCCTATACTTTTGTTATGGTGAGTGAGGAACATAGAGTGGATGCCCCAAATGGCATTCTGGTACAGTCTACTAATAGATCTATTTTTTTAGGTCTCTTGGTATAAAATGTGAGGGTATACCAAACCATGGAGGCATGAGAACTGCCCCCAAAAAGAAACCCTGACAAATTCCAAGGCCAAATCATTTGGAAGCACTTCACACTACCTTCAAAGTTGGCACATAGAGACTGGCATAGAACAGGCCGTCCCAACGTGGATGGCCTTGTTAAATAAACTGCTTATCTTGGTATAGGATAGCCTGCCCTGTACCAGAACACTGAAGCTAAATCCAAATGTGACCTATATATTTGTTTTTTTTTCTACAAAGATATCAAGCAAAAAAATAAAATAAAATAAAGAACATAAAGGCAGCAGAACTGCAAGCATTATGGTGTGCAGGAATTAAACAACCAATTGAAACTGAGACAGATGCATCTGAGGTGCATTTGACACTCCTGGGACAGATGAAAAATATAAAATAAACAGTTATCCCATCCCCAAGCCTCTGTTTCTACATCCTTTCTTCAGATGCAAAAATATCGCTCAAGATGAGAAGCCAATACCAGCCTGCCCTCATCACCAACCTATCGGTTCTACAGAAAAGTGGCCATCAGTGACCCATCGGATATGAGGAAGGAAAGCAACAATGGGGGAAGGGAAAGAAAATAACTTGACTGATTCTTACTGTGTGGTGTGGGTTTTTCAATGTCATCCACAGATAAAGAGATCCCAGGAAAAGAATGCCCTCAAAACTCACTGTGTGATCACACACAAAAAGTGCTTTGGAAATAATAAAACAGCTACAACACTGAAAGTTTCAAGTTCAGATTAAGCAGCATTGTTGAGCTTCCAAAGAAAGGAGTAGTGTGTATCTATGATTCTTTTTCTCCCATAACTTATAAATATTAACTTTTAGGAATGTGCACGAATTATTCAGCACATTCAGAATTCAGACAAATGTGTCCAAATTCCAAGATTCATGCATGGGTCAAATTGGATCTGTCCCTGAATTGGATAATCCAGTATTCGTAGAACGTTTGGTAGAAGCTTCTAAGGATACTGGATTTCCTGGGGCCTCCTTCCTTGGGCTTCCCTGGGCCTCCCTGTCTCCTGGTTCCAGAAAGCCTATTTGGCATTCCAGAAAGCCTGGAAACAGGCCCAGGCCACCACCAGAGTGCTCCCGCCCACCTCCGTGGCATCCCCTTACCTTTGGAGTCACTCAAGTGGCACCCCGGTTCCTGGATGGCACAGTGGCGCAGATGGTGCCAGCAAGGTGGTGAGGTAAGTGGGGAGGAGTGGGAATGGAGGGGTGGGTGGTGAGAGGGTTTATTTATTCCATTCATAGATATTCATGCATGGATACGAGTACCCCCACATCTGTGGGGGGTAATGTTCGGCCAGAGCCTAATATTTCCACATTCTGTTCACCTCAAATACAATGTGGAAATCAACTCCGTGCACACCCCTGTTAACTTTACACCATCCCTCTCCATTTTTAGCAGCAATTAATAATAATAAAAAGAGTGAGCATTGTCCAATCACTAGAAAAAATAAAGTAAAACTACTTCTGGTTCATCAGTGCTACACATCAATCCAAAGTATCTTCTCCTAACAGTAGTATTCCCACTGAGTGCAGTGTCCAAAGCAGATAATGGCCACCTTCACACTTGCTAGTTCACTAGATGGGAAGAGTGTATTAGTGACTAATGTGTACTAGCATTCACTCTTGAGAATGCTAGTACACATTACACTAACCCCCATGCACCCAGAGATTTGCCTGTGCTGGGTGCATGTCTGATCCCTGGCAGGCACCACCATCTTGATCACAGTGCCCAGCATGACTGTGCATGCACTGGTGCTATCATCATGGTAACAGTGATGCTCTGTGCACACGTTGTTGCATTTAGGGTTACAGATGATGGAACTGGAGAATCTTGTAAAGGCCTATATATTCTGTGGATTGAACTCTTAAAGCAATTCTGCACTGGCCAGAATGCTAGACTAGCAAATGCTGTAGGACCTTCTTCCACATATCTGTGCAATCTAAGAGCCTTTGTATTCTACCTATGATCTGAAACAGTGTGTCTGTCTGTATCAGTGAGGACCTTTGGTTTGGAAGTCCTCAATATTGTAGAAAATGAGCAATCCAGATTGGGGGCGGGAAGGGCTGATCTGGATTTTGCTTTGTCCAGAGTGAACAGAATAGACTAGCACTATGGGGGGTGGACTCCCATATTCTGCACCAAGGGAGGCCATTAATGTACTTGCTAGTGCAGAACACCAGCAAGGGCAGACAAGCCTAAGGGTTGCCTCATTTGAACTTCCTTTAGACTGCACCAATGTGCAGAAGGGAAGCATCTAGTCTCATAGTCTGATATACCAGCCAGTGCTCACTGTTGATCTGAAGATCTTTCATGGGTGCTCAGAAGGCCATGCAGTTTTTCCCCTTGCTAATTTTATTGATTTTGAAGCTCTGACTTCATTTTGATCTGAGTGTGGAACATACAGGATAACATGAAGGTAATAGGATATCAGTTTTCTTCCTACAATGTCAACAGTGATGTGTTACAGGAACTCCTTCAGTGTCATCATGTATGCGGCGTGAATGGCCTACAGCTAGAAAAAGCTTAGGAGACAGAAAACCAAACTGTTTTGCTGATGAAAACTGTTCTGGAAGGGATGATTAGTTAGAATGTACTTTTATTTCTGAAGAAAAAGAAACAAACTTTGAAATGCCATACATCTTTTGAATAAATATAATACTGTGTTGGCAACATGCTTGATATTTCTGAAGACAAATTAAAGTTCCTCTCAAACTACAGGAGACGTATGAATAATGAGCTCAGTTCCACAGTTTGCTAGGAGGATATGAAATGACATAGCTGTTGGTAGATAATTTCTTACACATATGACTGTCACTTGCTCTTTTTCTTTTAAAAAAATAACTTTACAAAGAACACATGGAACTCAAGCCATTAAAACATCACTATGAACATTTTCCCCAAAGCCTTCAAGGAATCAAATAATGACATTTTTTATGTGTACATTATTTATTATATTTTCAGTCATCAAATGTGTGGGTGATAAAAGCTCTTTTGCATTATAATGACTTATGGAAAAAATGAAACACAAGGTGCCTGCAATTCTATGGACAAAGTGGTAGCCTATTTTAGTTTTAGATGAGAAAGCACTTACATGAGCAAGCAATAATCTTTTATGGAAAGCTTAATATTTTGATTTTAATATGCATTTTCATAATTAGATTGTTAGACACTAAAATAAACATTAAGACACAATAGTATAGTTTTCATACTAAAACCTTTGGAAATATTATTTTCTTGTTAGAGGGAAAGGAATGAAAGACAACCAAAAAGTTAAGATTTATCAAAGAAAAGTGTTTATTCTTATGGTGACTAACTAGATACCTACGTGTATAAGTAATATTGCAACAACATTCATTTTCTTGCTTGTGACCCCAAATAATTATTCTTGCCTACCCTTCAAAATTCATTTTCAGGAAGCATTTTTAAATATTGGAATTATAACGAGTTACTAGTAAGCCCAAATCAAGGATCAAATGTATGTTTTTTTAAAAGGTTGCATGGGGGTATGAAGTAGAGTATTATTTATTATTTATCATTTATGCATACAATGTGATAATCATTTGAGGCAATTTTAATAAGATTGACAAAGTCCTAGGATTCCAAAACCTTATGCTTTATCACTGCAGTTTCATAGTATTCACACTAAGATTTTTCAAAATCATAATCCAGTAAATAAATCTTATCCAAGCACAGTAAATATATAGCATTAATGACAGACAAAGGAAAGGTACTCAGATTGAGGTTATGTTTATTTGTCAATAAATGCAAGAATCTAACAGCCACTTCATTAAAAAGAAAAAGGAAGGAAGGAAGGAAGGAAGGACTCTAATCTATATCCAGATTATGCAAGCACTACATATCACTTTAAAATTCTACATCCAAAATTCTACATTCAATAATTTCCTAGTCCAAGATATTGTGACAGTAGAAAAAGAACTGCAAGTGAGAGGAGAAAACCAAAAGAAATATATTTTTTCCATGAAAAACTTTCTCACAGAAGTGTTTGCAAAGGGAGAAGTTTTGCTGATGCAAGCATTTCTTTTTCCAAGATGTAGCAGAGGCAAAAGATATATGCCATTATTGATGATTACCTCATTTCTAGATCAGTAGTCAAGTCCTACATGATATAATAGCTTTGTAGACTACTTGTGGATACACTCCAGTTGTATTCTGAAAAGCTCAATCTGTCATTCTTCCTAAAAAAGAAAAGAATATTTTGATATGAAGAAATCAGCAGTTTCTTACAAACAGCATTAATGGATCATCTAGAATTTACAGCGATCATTTATACACAGCTTGGAAACATAAATTTCTTGACTGCAAAGAACAAATTTTATTCATCTCAGACCTCTTTCAAGTTTATGCTCCTGAAACTATTTCCAATGTTTGGGCAAGAAAGGCCTTGAAATAATTAAGAGTGTTTATTCTGAAGCTAGTCACAGCCTACTAATGATTTTAGTTGAAATGAATAGCCCACAACTATCTTCATCCAGCACATTGTCAATGGCAAGAACTGATGTCTGTCAGCCTTGATTATGTTTTGACTCTACATTCCTCTATGAAGCCAGCTCAGTGACCTTGGCTAGTCACAGCTCTATGAGCTCTCATAGCCCCACCTACCTCACAGGGTGTCTGTTGTAGGAAGAATAGAAAGCTTTGTCAGTCACTTTGAGTCTCCTTAAATAGGTGAGAAAAGCAGGGTAGAAAAACCAACTTTTCTTCCTCCTCCTCCTCTTCTTGGCAATCAAAGGCAGGATCCATGTGTTGTCTTAATGGTACTGTGTGAGCACTCAACCTGATATGAAAGAAACCCTTTTCTGCCTCTACTGATAATTGTCTTAATCCAACTATGCATGTGAGTGTTTGGGTCCAAGTGTTTTGGAAACACTGTTCCACTTTCTAATGTTGCAGGATGTGTTTAACTAGATAAGTTGGTCCTACAATACTGGCTATAAAAATGTTTAGTTTCTAAACTGACAGTGAGAACAAATAAGGCAAAGATTACAACACTCAATAGTAAGCATTACAAATAAGGCAAAGATTACAACACTCAATAGTAAGCATTACCTGGAGAGAAGGTAGGGTTTGGGTGAAGACAGTTCATGTTTTTGCCGATTATCTACTATTGATTATATATTGCAATTAATATTATTGTTCAGATATGTCTGACTCTCTGTGACCCTATGGATCCCAAGCACATGAGGCTCTGCAGTTTTCTATTGCCTGTCAGAGTTTGCCTAAACTCATGTTTGTTGCTTCCATGACACCATTTGTCCATTTCATCCTCTCTCATTCCCTTCTATTTTTGTCATTCATTTTTCCTAGTATCAAGGTTTTCTCCAATGAATTCTGTCTTCTCAGAATGTGGCCAAAGTATCTGAGCTTCAGCTTCAAGATTTGTCCTTTCAATGAAGAATCAGGGATCATTTCCTTTAGTATTTACTGATTTGATTTTCTTGCAGTCCCAGGAATTCTCAAAGGTCTTCTAGAGCAACACACTTCAAAGGCATGATTTTTTTGGCACTCATTACTAGTGGGAAAACCATAGCTTTGATCATATGGACCTCTGTCAATAGGGTGATGTTTCTGCTTTTGCCATAGCTTTCCTCTCAAGGAGCAAACTGCTTCCATTTCTTCCCCCTCTATTTGCCAGGAAGTAGTGGAACTGGATAGCATGATCTTAGGTTGCTGTTGTTGGTGGGGGGTTTTTAAGTTGAGCTTCAAGCCAACTTTTGCACTCTTCTTTTTAACCTCATCAAAGCCTCCTTAGTTCTTCACTTTTTTCCATCAGATATGAGTAAAATAAATAAATAAATAAATAAAAACAATCACATGGCACTTCCAGTAATACCCATGGGCACTAGCCACTACTGGGGCAGGTCCCCCCTCTTTTCTGTTAGGGATATAATCATAGAGATATTTCTTGCAAAACAACTGGTGGAAAACAACGTGGATTGATTCTTGCTTGTATAAGACTGGATAATAATAATAAAAGCTATTTATAAAAAGCTGTTTTTGAGATGTTTTATATCTTTGAAAACATCATAGCAACAACCATTTGAATCATAGTTACAACAAAATATGAAAACTGAGCTTTTTTACAGCAAAATTTGGACTAATTTTAAAGTCCCTGTTCATGTAAAGCATAAATAGCTGGTGTGATGGAACATATAAGCTTGGTTGAAGAATGTTTGAAACTTTGCATTCAAATCAAATATTGGCTATATTTGAAAACTGACCTTTACATATAAAGCTAAAGTTTTTGTAGCTTTGTTTCAAGCTTCAGAGCAGATTTGGAGCAGATTCAGAACTGGAACAGATTCAAAGGCTGGTGGCAGCAGGGTTTTGAAGGCTAGCACACTTGAAGTGACTCCATTCACATGAATGCAAAGTTCTGTCCCATCTGCTTTGATGAGAAGCAAACGGGAAAAAGTATGCATAACCCTAGAAACATGTTATTGTTGCTTCCCCCTTCCTTCCTTCCTTCCTTCCTTCCTTCTTTCCTTCCTTCCTTCCTTCCTTCCTTCCTCACTTATCTCCTAAGGATGTGCACAAATGTATTTTTGACATTCAAATCTGAGTAGATTCGAATGTCATAAAATCCAATTTGATTTGGATATTTAAGATCCGAATGTCTTAAAATCCTATTCAAATCTGTAACATTCAAATCCGTACTTTGTCGACATCATTCGTATCTGTTATACGTATCTGTTCGCATGCCGGAAAAATCAGTATGCATCCCATATTATCCCATATGCATCCCGTTTTAATCCTGTATTTTAAGTGCAAGATACGGATAATTTTGGGCAGATTCGTATACGACAGATACGAATCATCTACACATTCGAATCATTCAAAAATCCTTATTGGATTTTTGAAAATCCGTATTTGAGTTTGAATGCCAAATTTGGATTTTCAAAAATCCAATTCGAGTTCAAATGTCAAAATTTGCTGAATTCGAATAGAATATTCAAGTTTTTGAATATTTGTGCACATCCCTATTCTCTCCCTCTTACTTGTAATCAAATTTTGGGGCTGACGAAGCAATACATAGCTTTAGATCTTTAGTAGGTTATTTTTCAGGTATTATCTTTCTTTCTTATTCTCTCAGTTACAGATAGAGTCATAGTTCGTTCCTCATCTATGGAGGACACGTTAAAGCTATTAGATTATACAACTTGTGGTATCTTAGACTGTATATTTATCTTGCCACCACTGGCTAAGGCAGGACACAACCAGTTTAGCTGTTTCTGCAGCTCATCAGTTGTCCACAGCCCATAATTCAAGTTCATACTTTCCTTATGGGGATTTGAACTCTTACCTTAGCCAGTGGTGGCAAGTTAAAAGAAATTCTGCTAATTCTGCTAATACTAGTGAATGGAAATACATTGTTATATTTATCAAACACTAAAAAATAGAGAGCATTCCTTCTAGAGAGAAATAATGGGTGTTTTCCCACTGTCAAAGTACCCATCAAGTACCCATTAATGGGTACTGTCACTAGAAGTGGAAAAACACCCCATGTTTCTTTCTAAAAACATTGTTTAATTCAGTGCTCAGAGCATGGATTATGAAATCATATCAAGTAATTTTAGCACATAAATTACAGACACACATATGCACATGCACACACACACATCTTTTTAATTTTTCAAAACCAAATAATTGTAGAACTAGAATTGTTAACTTACATTATTGCTACACAATGGCTTCATATCAAACTATTAACACCAACTTGACATAGGGAAGGATAGAGCTTCTTTCTCAGCTAGAGAGTCACAATTCAATTCAGAGGAAAATAAGGGGAAACCCATATTTAAAAATTAAACAAAAATCCTCATCAAGACAGCAAGGGGATGAATAACAGTTTACTCATGAGGGAAGTAAGCTCCTCAGTCAAGTCAGTGAGAGAATACCAATAAAATACCTCCAGATATAACTGAATAACTGTTTTATCTTCTCAGATTATTGTGTTTGTGTGCCTATGTGTTTTGTATTATTTTGGTAATGAATATATAACACCAGTGTTTTAAAAAATCACATACGCCATTCTCTGATGAAAAATATTTATGTAATCATGGAGTGTGAAAAGAATAATGAAACAGATTGAATGAAGTCAGAATAATATGGTATTAAAATCAATAAAATGGAAATACTGAAAGAAGCAGAGAGGCATTAGACAAAGTCAAACAATGCAACCAATATTCAAGATCAAGGAGAGTTTCCTGAGTCTGTACTTTCTCTGGATTTTCAAATGGTAACTGTGGCAAGGTTTGCATAAGTTCCTCCAGTATACCATGTACACTGAAAATTTTTAAAAGGAGCAACTCTTTATAAGGAAACTGTTTCCAAAGCTTTAATAAAAACCCAGGAGTTAGGGGAACCACATCTAAAAACTCAATTGACCAATATTGTCCATTCATTGACTGCATCAGTTAAATTGACATAAATGGGAATTGGAGTCTCTCAATTCAAGTTAATAGAGGAAAGCTATCTAGATTTTCAGTTCCACAGCCATTCAGCTAACATTTCCCATGAAGTTTAAATCCTGTGTTCGAATATAGCATGGATTTGGCCTGCAACACATCACAGCCACACTTCTGTAACAGAATTCAATGCTAAACATAGGAAAGAGAATGCCTCTTACTTCCGATGCATGATCCAGATCCCTTACACAACTTTTAAGCTGCTTGGATTGGAAACTTCACAATTCACACCCTAAGCAAGGGTGGGATGATCCAAATTTATTTCAACACCAGAAGAATTCAGAAGATCTTGAATGAGTTGAAAGTAGCATGCTTTTTCTTCTTCTTTTTATTAGTTCCTTTGTATCCTGCATCCTAGTTTGACCCTTATGACTAGGCAGAAACTGATTCAAAGGAGCTGGAGATAAATTTGTTAGAGTTGTTTTGAACAGTATTAATGTCTGAAAGGGTTCTCAGAAGCAATCATAGTTGTCAGAATTTTACACAAAACTATGCTTGAAACATAGGAGAAAGAGGAAGAAAAGTGCTTCTTCTTCTCTCCTTTCCTGCTGATTACTAAGCCAGCCTTCGCAATAGAAGCAAGTATCTTAGATATTAACACATCCTCTGTAGAGGACATGCTTGGCCCTGGAAGAATTTCCTCCTGCTCCACTATAGCTGAGTTAGACACGGGAGAAGCAGGAGCTGAGAGAATATTGGCAGAAGCAACTTGTGCATCTGCTGGCCTCCCAGGAGGAATTTCATTAGAACAGCCTCTGGTATTGCTTTTTGCTTTTAAAGACTTCTTGTAGGCTGGAGCACCAGCCAATTCTGGCTCTGAAATAGGATCAGCCATCTACCTCTGCTTGTCTGTTCCACCTAAAATAGGGTGAACATACAGTAATATCCAAATTAAATTAGCTCCTGCCCTAGAAGCATCAATAAATATAAAAGGCCACAAACATTCCTTAATATAATGCCTCCTTGCAGGGCAGAGGTGAAAAATAGTTTACCCAGCAGCCTGAGCCACAATTTTGCACAAAAGGGCAGCACTTTAACAGTGCAGCAGCAATCTCCCCTGTAGAGGGGGCCTTCACTTCTGAGTGAACATAAGGAAGAGTTGAACAGATCATGTCCACTGGCTACAGTGGCAGCAAAGAAAAGTAGGCTGAACTCTTATTTTTCAATAGCGTTGGCACCTCTAGATGTAGATAGTCCTGATAAAGTCCGGGAATAAAAAATTAAATGGGATCAGACAATCCTGAAAATGGACTGGATTTGCATTTAATCTTGTATGGGAATGCATCTTTAAAGTAGTATTTTAATCATTGTAAAGTTTTATTTGGTACCAGTAGCTGTGTCAAAATGATTTCCTGTCCAGGAATCCTAAATCACCTGCAGTTTCTAATCTTCAGCTTGTTTAGAGAGCTTCTGATTTGCTTTGCATATCAGTTGCCACATACGATAACTTCCTGATATGTATATAATTCTGTCCTGCTAAGATCCTCTCAAAAAAAAAAAAATCAAGACAACTATTTTTCTTTAGCTCTTGTGTTAGGAAGTATGCATTCTGTTCTATTAAGCTGACAGTTGTTGGTAGTGGAGAAATTACATTTGGGGAGATTTTATCAGTAGAAAAAAGGATTTTTAAAGGAGATATTCATCAAGTATCTTGACGGTTAGCTAACCTACAACCTTTCCTGCTGTTTGAAGTTAATGTGGTCATACCTCTGAGGGTGAAATGGTTGTGTGGTGCTTATGTTTCCTTGACAATGCAGCTTTCATCTGTGCTACGCAGAAGTCACCAAAGGTGACATTTTGATTCATTGCATGAATATTTTTGTTCCTTAGGGCAGCAAACTCTAGAGCAAATTGAACTTTATCTGATACACAACGCATAATCGTTTATACTTAACCATCTAAATATACAATATTCACCATTAATTACCATTTCTTTGTTTTTAAATATTTAATGTAATTATTCATATAAACATTGGTCGCTGATGCCTGGAGCAATGGAGCACAGTGCAGGGAATACAGCAATATTTGCTCCTGGGCTTTGAAGTCAATAAAGGTGTTGTTGTTTTTCCAAAGGCATGAAGCCTAAGAGCAGATCACCTCTTGTACAACTTACGTCACTGTGCAAATGTAATTTTTTATTTATTTATATGTGTCCTCTAGAACCAAACGTTCCAGACATCAACAGGATCCTGTTAATGAACCTAATGATGAATAAACAATAAATTCATCGTGACTCTAGAAATAGGGGTTCGGTTTTCTACTGATTGGACTGCTTCCAGCATTTGTTATATACTGTCTTCTTGAGTTTCACTGTGTTCCATTTATCACTGTTTTTATTACAGTATATCCAAGGAGGAGAACCTTGCCATCTCTCCTTCATGTGACTCTCCAGCCTGGTCCCATGCAAAAAAAAAGCTCAGTCCGCTGTGACTTAAGTTGCTCAAAGCTTAAGATTCATCAACAGTTTGTCCTTACTCTGCACATCTTCATGTTGGCAACTTCCAAGGCTGCATTCACACCAACAGCATCAGTTAAACAGTTGGGAAACCACTGAGTAAGGTGATGGAGGGATTACAGGGGCCTTTCGGCATGTCCATCAGAGTGCTGAAAATGACTCTAGCAATGTCACCATCGTCCAGTGGACTCCCTGCAGAGGATTCCTCCAGTGCAAGGAGAGTGCATTCAGTGCTGACAACTCAAGTCTGAGATTTAATTATCAGCTCCCAAAACAGAGGTGGATGAGGTATGAACCATTTGGCTGGTACATGTCTCACCCTGGGGTGAGAGCACATGTCCTTGTCTCAGTGCACCCTGTGCAAACAAAATATGGATGCACCCTAAATAATGAGCAGCTAATGGAGCAACTGAAGTGAGTGTAGAAATATGAAAAGCGAATAGGGGACTATTTTATGGAAAAAAGTCATAAGTGCTTGGGATCAGCCACTTTATTTGCTTTATATATAAATCATGATCCAGATTGTCACACCAAGACATTCCCAATGACATTTTCAAACTGGATGGAACACTTTGGTAGTGCTGGCACTTGTGGAGGATGAAGTGGGAGGGTTGTTGGCTAAACCGCGAGTGGCACAAATCCTAAAAATGAATCTGGATTGGACATCGTTAAGAACACATTGTCATGCCTACCACCTCAATGAAGTCTTACATCTCTCACTACCACTGCAACCTCCAAGCCCTGTTCAGTGCATATGGTAAAATGCCTAGTGCTATCCAGGCAGGTCTACTGGAATCTGTCTCACAATTGGAGGTCTGCTGTAAGATGTTTGCACTGACATTTTAAGAACAAAATTGATCAAATTTGTACTGAATTTGAAGCAGTCTTAAATGTTGACATAATACTCATAGAGGTTTGGCTTTTCACAGGTTTCTTTGATATTTTCGATCAATGTGGACATGAAATTAGTAGAGGCTTATTTTGAGATGTTTCAAGTCTTGTTTACAGAACCTGGAATTTCATAAAATATTCCATCAAACATATCAGGTCTGACACTGCTGGCTTTCCAAGATCAACCAAGGTCACTATATTAAAATACCTTCTAAGTTACCTGAACCCTTGTTCTGATCTTTCTATTGCACTCCACTTCATGCCAATCTTCCTATTTATGCAATGGCAACTTTGCCTTTTGAAGACAAGACCTGGATTTTTAAATATGTTCAAAATGTTCATCAGCTGAACAATATAATAAAGTACTTTATATAAATAAAATCTGGTTGAAAAATATGCAAGTTTCACACCAATTTAAATTCTGTTTTTTAGTCAGATTACTAAATCTGAGCATCAACTCTTTTAGATATCATTTAATATTCATTTTGAAAGGAAAAGAGTGGAACTAACTCCAAGACATTGTAAGGAAGAATCTATCTCCCAAAAGTGCAATCATATTCTTATTGCTCAGAGGTGGAATGCAGCATCACATCCACATTATTAGTGTTGATTTGATGAGTCAAACAACCCCCAAGGACAGCTCTGCAAATAAAAGCAAAATGTTCAGAACTTACTTCAGAATTAAATGAACAAACTTACTCATTGTGTTTCTGATATGAGCACCATGAGTAAATTTATTTTACCTAAAGCATTGTAAGAAGCTATTGGAAACAAGAAAACTTTTTGCAATAATTATATTTGAGAGGAGAAGGGAATACAGTGTTTCTTCTTATTTTAATGTTTGCTTTTGCTTTTTTTTAAATATATATATATTGGCTGCAATGCACAGATGTAACAAAGAAAAGTAGTGCTGTATGAGTCGTTCAAATGCTGTAAGAGAGCAAATTACCAAATCAAGTATGCTTTATAATCCCCTATCCTCTTACAAAACACATTTTACACACACATACTCATATCTATTGAAGACTTTTAAATATATTCACATGTATAAAATATACTTAGCTATGAGTAAATTAGTCATTGGCATTTTATTGAATTTTTGGGTGTTTTTCCATTGTCAAAAAGTACCCATTTTTGCACGCATTAAGGACCCTTTAGGATGTGAGCCGAATGACCCCATTTCCACCACGGCACCCATTTGGGACCCGATTGTTTCCACTGCCGTGGAGGAAATCTGGATCAAATGGGTACTTTCTGGCCTTTGATCTGGATTTTCTGTAGACCCCATTAATGTATGGGGTCTACAATGGGGTCTTCTGCCAGAAAATCCGGATTAAAGGGAGCCTGTTTCAACAGGAAGCAGGCAATGGGGTATAGAGGAGGCTAGGGGGAGGGGATGCACCCATGGGGGGGAGCCCCAAAGTCCCAGCTTTGGAGTGATTTTGGAATCATTTCGAAATCATTCAAAAGTGACTCCAAAGTCTCTCCAAAGAGATCAGCAGACACTTCAGAGCTGCTCCGGAGTCCCTCCGGAGCACCTCCGAAGTCTCCACTGATCTCTTTGGAGAGACCAGCGGCAAGACTCCAAAGTCCCTCCGAAGTGATCGGCAGAGACTTTGGAGTCTTGGCGCCAGTCTCTCCAAAGAGATCAGCACAAAGTTTGGAGGTGCTCCGAAGGGACTCCGGAGCAGCTTTGAAGTCTCTGCCAATCTCTTCGGAGGGACTTTGGAGGGGAGCCCACGTGGTCTGTGCTAATAGTACACGGACCGCGCTGACAGCTCTGGAGCCTCTCCGAAGTCCTTGGTGATCTCTTCAGAGGGACTTCAGAGTCATTTCTGAACGATTTCAAAATGACTTCAAAATCACTCCAAAGCGGGGACTTCGGATGTCACACCCCCTGTCCCCAGAGACACCTGGGGTGACGGACCGACCCTTTGGGGGTCGATCCGGATTCCCCACATGGGTGCAAAGGTGTTTCCATGGCAGGGGTGTTAGCACCCATTGCTAATGGGTGCTACACCTGTGGAAACACATTGGGTGCTTCCCTTAATCCAGATCTACTAGATCTGGATTAAGGAATGTACCCATTCCTTAGATCTGGATCTTCTTCAATCCGGATCTAAGGGCTGTGGTGGAAAAACACCCCTTGAAAAACAGTTGGAGAAAGGCTTTGGCACTTCAGATAACTTTTATCTGGTTTTTGGTGACTGCCACAAATTATGGATATGACACAGCTACTCCTGTGTGGAAATCCCCATAGTCATCTAGAAAAACTTGGGAAGAACATAGGGACATAGGGAACATTTTGGAAAGAAGAGAGTGATGAGGCAAAAGTCTGAGTGGTATGAGATATTGAACAGCTTTTGTAAAATCCCAGCTAGGGAATAATTGAGAGTACCAGGTGCAAATTATCACTGGACTGAATGCAGTTGTTTCCCAGTGAGAAGTGGGAGTCAGTGGCTTCTACAACAGGCCTAGGCACATCCAGTTTATTATTGGTTTTATCCCAGTTTGAATCATATGAGGCACCCACTGCATCCTAGAATACAGCAGGGGGAAATGGAAACTTTGTACTAAATCAATTAATGACAGTATCTCAGGAAATATTAAAGAGGCATTTAAAGCCTTAAAAAACTAAACAGATTTATAATGTAATATAACATTGGCTCCACAGAGTCTTCACAAGGCTTGAGAAAACAGCTTGAAAGTTAACTGCATCAAAGTTACTAAAAATCTATGTTTTAACTGTCAATTTTCAGATGAAAATTGTATTTTTTAAAATATAATGAATAATATATCTTATCCGTGATCCAGTAATTTTTTGGACAGTTAAAAATAAAAGTATTACTGTTATACATTTGGGATTGGCCATAACTGCTATATTTATTAAAGCAGAAAAATATGCATCTTATGCTTTTATAGTCTAGAAAACAGTTAAAGTTTCAGTAACAAGTTAACTCATGGAGGGTTAAATAGGTGTGAAGTCTTCAAACAAAAATAAATCCTTTCTTGAAAAGGTTAAGTGACATTTAATTCTTGTCAATAAATCAATCTTCATTTGAACAGAATTTGTTAGAAACAGAACAAAGTTCTTTTTACCCAATGATTGCTAAGTTTTAGAGTTTTGGATCCATCTTATTTCCCACTCTATTTACTCATTTCCAATACTTTGAACTTTCAGGCAGTCTTATTAGATGCTGGATTTTTGTGTGCAATGATTTTCATATATAGAAGTTTAAGAAGGGAAATGGTGCAGAGTTGGTCCTAGTTCCACCTTCTTTTCTGGAACTCAGACAATGCGCTGCTGCTTCTTTGCTATTTTTAATATGTATTGTGTTATGTGGTGGTTTATGTCATTGTAAAAGTTAACATAAAAATACATTTTTAATTGTCACGGCTGCTCTTATGTATGCATCATCATTGACTGAAAAATACTAGATTTTAGGTCATGCAAAAATACTATCAGTCATTAGTGCAAAAACAGGGAAGATGCAACATAATCCTTCATTTTTTAAAACACAAGCCAGCTTTGTAACTGATCAAAAAATGAAGATTAAAAGAAACTGGTTTTTATCATGAGGCCAAGAAAACTTAAAATATTTTAAGGGGCATATAGAAATCTGACTTTTCATTTTGGCTACAGCTTTCATTTTTCACTCATGTTCTGACAAGCTCCTTGCCATTTTGTTATGCTAATCTGCCTCTACCAAGTTTTTCTTGATGTTGTGTCCTCAGTGAATTTTGTAATATAATTAGTGGATTATCACTGTATGGGCTCATCCCCATGCTAAAAATATTCCGAAATTATTCTGAGTCCACCCCGGAAGCATCTCCATGCAAAGCCCTAATATGGGCTACATGCGAGACAATACATGTTGAAAAAAATCCCACTTAACAACCCCATTTCCATGGGAACAAGCCCTATAGCTTGGGAACCCTTCCACAGTAGTTTATATCCAAGGTAAGAATATAAGTGCAGAAGGACATGGTGTAATATTGAACCAAGGCTCCCAGGTAGCTAGACTGACATGCTCATGTTTGATTTATGTAATGACATCTTTACCATTGGAGGTGCCTGTTAAAGCAAAGGCACCTGGTGCAAATTTTGCCACCCCATTTCCAGACACAATTGAGGTGCCATTTTATACAGAGCAAGATTTTGCACCCTGATTGGAGGTCCAATGATCCAAAACTAAAAATGATGTCTCCACATTTGCAACTGGAGACAACTTTATCTTTTTTAGTGACCAATCATAGTGCCTTTCTCACATGCCCTCAATGGGGCTGCCTCACCACGTAAGTTGGGAATCATTCTTAGGCTGCGATCAGACACAGCAGTTATAGATATCTGTATCTGAGGTGTGGCTCTGAAGCAGCTTAGAGAAAGCTTCAAGGTGGGACTGTTCACAGATCACTTTCCCTCTGCCCCCTCTCCTTAACATTCTGGGCTAGAAAAAGTGAAGAGCATGCCTGGGAACACAAGGGCCAAAGACTGTGCCTTTGAGGTGCCCCCTTTATTATGCCTGAATGCAGCCTTAGTCAACAAAATTTCTATTGCAAATGTTGTCTGCACCTTGACAAAAGCAACCAAGTCTGTGGTCACACCTTCACTTTAAACCTTCTTTAGTCTAGCTGCAGGGCTGATTGATAATATCTTTTCATGTCTATCTGTTTTATTTGGGAAACTTCCATTCAGGAAAGTCCAAATGGAGGGTGGAAATTCCACAGATAAAACAGATAGAAATCAAAAGTTGTGAACAGTTAGATCTGAAGATGCATTGTCTAAGGTTTAAAACAAAAGTGTGATCACAGCCAAAGGAAGAGTTTTACCCCCTAGGCCCTTAGAAATTAGGAATTCACTAGCCAAGCCAAAAGCAGTAAAAAAAAAATCCATATTCAAGCAGTCTGAGCCAGACCACCAAATAAGACACCGCCATCATGAATAAACTTTATTGATTAGTCGCTTGACCATATCAAGTATCAAGTATACAAAGATAAAAGAATAGAAGAATAAAACCAGTATAAACAAGAGTAAAATCAGCTCTGTACATATGTTATAGTTACATATCTTCATCACCCTTACAAGGCACTCCATTAGACTCAATGAAAAGTTTCCTGAGCCGGGCTGCCTTAACCAAGTACAAAGCTACCTTATATGTTGCTCTGCATTCCAAAATGCCATATTTTGCAAAAGGGGATCCAGACATGCTGGATCCAGACATCCAGACAAGGGGCAAGTAAACAAAATGTGTGAGAGGTTTTCAACCTCTGTTGCCCCACAGATGTACAGTCTATCTTCATAAGGTATCAGACACCATCATCAAAGAAGTATATTTATACTATGCATATCCTGACCCTCCACTGACACAGAACAACATGTGCAGGCAGCCAGGACTTACACAATCAGGGCTAGCATTGGTTATGTTTAGGACTGGTCAGAAGTTTGAGGAACAGCAGCATGCAACATGACTTTTCTGAGGTAGATAAAGCTGAAAACAAACAGCTTGTCACTTTGCCAGTGGGTTATCTCACTCTGAAAGTGGCTGAAGCTGGATTAAAATGTAGCTGTGAATGCAGCCGTGGTGCCAACATTATAAGGCTTTTGGCACCTAGTTAAAACCTATGTCTCTGTGCATGTCTCTCCTGTTTACCTCCTAATGTCATTCCTAATAGGGGGAAGGGTGGCATTTCAATTATATTTTATTTCACAATGTTTTATTGCCCCCCCCAATATTTTATTATTTAGCAAATATTGTGACCTGCCCTGAGACCTTCTGATGATGGGTGGCATATAAATGTTTAGAAATAAAACAATCTGCACCCATCAGTTATTTTTTTATGTAACTTTAATCACCCAGTCAAAGCTTCCAGAATAAAAAAGAACTCAACCTACACTGTTCAGAGGCCCTTTTAACTGCATCATTTTCCTTAGCATTAAATGTCACAATTATGGCTACTCTTACTACTATAGCAATAAAATATCTTGCATGAGATTGAATTGATTGGCTTTGCTTTAAAATATTTGTCACAAGTTTGCAAGCAGACATGCTGATATAGTGAAACACAAATCTCTCGTCTATCACTTGTCACTGCATCACAGGATAGAAGTTGTTAAATAGAACACTGGGAAGAGTACATGCTGGCTTTTGAAATTAAATTAAAGGTTTCTGGGCTTGGCTTCTAATGCTGACAGGTAACAAAACTTGTTTGAAGAGGTATGCATTTTATTGCCAATTTGGAAACAACAGCATTCTCTGTGTTTAATGAAACTGTCTAACTAATGTGACACAATATAAATTTGCTGTTTGAAAATCAGAGGAAGATTCCATTCTCTACAAAATGCAAGATAAGGCACAAGGAACAGTATAATGGAAGGTCCTCCCCTAGAAAAAAAGAAGAAGAAGAAGACATTTTGAATAATTATTTGACATCAAAATAGAATGGCACATGGGATCCAGATTGGATTAGTATAGGTTTAATAGTGAGCTGTGTATTCTAAAGAGTTATTAAATAGGAATCTTGACATAGAATCTGTATAGGTTTTGTTCTAAAAAGGGGACACCAGTAATTATTTGCCTAACCTACAATTTCTCCTGGATCATGTCTTAACCTTTATGTTAAACTAGATTTTGAAAGAACTGATTTAGAAAAAATATCTTCCACTATGAACCTTTCTAAATATGCTCCAAAGTCTGCATTTTAATGCCTTAAAATTACACAACCTTTGAGGCAAAAATCCAAGCCTCAAATGAGGCGTGTGATTTCTGAATCTATATTAGACTGGGGGGTGGGAATATAGTGCCATGTATTTATGCCTTGTATCTGTGGCAACCTTACCATGGCACCACTATTTCCCCTCAAAAGCCCACTAAAAAATATGGCTGGAAAACCCAGTGCTGGCCACAGGTTTTCTAACAATAATGTATTTACTTACTTTTTGGGCATAGCTATGGTGATTGCTCTGTCCAGCTTGCTAGCCAGAAGCTGAAACTGACAACAATGCATGCACAGTGGTGGCAACATGCACATCTGGGTATTCAGTGCTGGATGAATACCTAGAAGTGTGCTTCACAAAAATGGGCAAAGGCAGTACCACCCAGGAAGCAATAATGCCAGGGTGACAATACCCCAAATCATATTTCTAGTGCTATGCCTGGCTTCCCTCTGAGACTGCCAGAGAGACTTCCAGAGAGGCAATCTAAGCAGCTAAAAAGTACATTAGTGGTATCCCCCACCATTTCCTCAGATTTTCCAGGAGTCTTCTCAACCTACAGCCACTTGAATACTTCAAAGGCCTGCATGTGGTGCACTGTGGTCTGACAAATTTCCTTTTTAATCTGGCTGAATGAGAAAGAAGGGATAAGGGGGAAGACATTATTTCCTCTCTCAACTTTTTTTTTTACAGTCTTCCATTCTACTGTCACTGTCAATGCAAAAGTACCTGAAATAAGCAGTTTAAGGACTGCTGCTTAAGCATGAAGCAACAATTATGTCATGAGAGAAAAGTTTAAAAAATTGCTTTAAAGTATGAAACAATGTAAATTCAAAAAAAGTTCTGTAAGCCACTGTCCCCATGCTCCGAATACTGCGAGGCGAATGTGAGTTCACCTCGGGAGAGTCCCCATGCAAAGCCCTAATTCGGGCTAGATGAGGGACAAAATCCCCAAAATTGAAGCATAACTGTTTATAACTGTTCTCACCCAAAATTAAGGGGTAAGAATGGGTTATTCTGGGGGCATGGGGACACTCCCGGGTTATGATTGCAGCATTAACAGATGGGGTTTCACTGTCCCCACCACTAATGCTGCGATCACAACTGTCCCCCCCCTTGCCTGAGCATGCAATTGCCTAGCTAAGGGCTTGCTTTACCCCAAATGATCGCCTGACAGCTTCCCTGCAGTCAGCTGAGCACAAGCAGACAGCCCATATACCCGCCTGACAGCTGCTCAGCTGACTGCAGGGAAGCTGTCAGGCGATCATTTGGGGTAAAGCAAGCCCTTACCTAGGTGATTGCGCACTCAGGCAAGGGGTGGTGGAGAAAACCACAGCATCTCATAGGGATTTACCACGGTTTTCATGGGGATGGGCAGGTTCGGCTTGAATCCACCCTGTCCTCCATTACCATGGGGACTCCTTAATGCAAATTAAGATTCGCAGTAAGGCTGCCCCAGATCCACCCGGAAGGTATTGGCAGCCCCATGGGGATGAACCCTAACTCATGTTTTTGTTATTTTCCATGTTACTTGTATCTGGTCTAGAATGAAACCTAACCCACTTCTGGGCCTCTTCCTCTCATTGGTAGAGAGGCCACTAGTCTGCTTTGGGAGGGGGGGGCGGGAGACCATTTAAGCTGCCTCCACACAGGTTTAACACTTCACAGCAGCTTTCAGCCTGCCAGACAAGGTTTAGAATGCCCTGCAGTATCTGTGTATTATAAAACTGTTCTCTGAAGTAAAAGAATACTACAAGGGCAGTTCCCAGGTGTTTGGGCAAGCCATGCAAGAACTTGCCTTCACCTGAGAAGCATAGCACCAAATTGTGCTACCAAAATGTCCCCCCATCCCCCACCCCCAGCTCTGAAGCCAGGAAGTTTCATTTCTGGCCATCAAAGACCTTGCAGTAGGCTCACATAGGCTTTGGAGTGGTGCAGGGTCTGTCTTGGGAACTCAGGTGTTCCAAGTGTGGACAGTTTTGTTCTGTGCATGCTGGAATGCTGCAGTTGGGAACTGTTCTAGTTAGACCAACTCCTATTGGAATGCTTCACTTCTTGGTTTTGTGGTTAGGGTGCTGGACTCTTATCTGAGAATACCGGGTTTGATTCCACACTCTTCCATGAAGCCAGCTCGATGACACTGGGCTAGTCACAGCTCTCTTCTGAGTTCTCACAGCCACACCCACTTCATAGGGTTTCTGTTGTGGGAAGAAGAATGGAAAGCTTTGTTAGCTGCTTTGAGTTCCCTTAATTGGGTGAGAAAAGCGCGGTAGAAAAGCCAACTCTTATAATTGTGGAAATGGTATAAGACATTACTTAACATAAAAATTTCTATTTTACATATATCTTTTAGTGCAAATTGTCATGTAAATACACAGAATGGCATTAGAAGAAAAAGTTAAAGACAAGTGCTAAAATGTCTACCCATTAGAAAATGTGTGGAGTTGGGAAACAGTCATGCAGAGTGAGGGGAGGAATAACAATGTACATAAGGAAAATTAGGGATGAATCACACTATGAAATGTGGTGAGAAATTACAATATAGTTTTTGTGAACATTTTATTCTCTTGATTATTTACGGAAGCAATATATTTCAAAGATAAGAATGGAACAAATGTCTCAGATAATAAACAACTAGGAACTGAAAAACAGTACCTTTAGTTTTAAATCTTTCTGCTCTGATTATTGTTGCTATATGTACTTTAAAATGGTTCATGTTTACTGTATTTATATATACTAATTAAAATGTTGAAAGTAAATTAAAACTCAAATTCAAGGTGTTAACTCTGACTTATAAGGCCCCAAATGACTTGGGCCTTAAGTATCTAAAGGAACGCCTTCTGCCATATTTACCTGCCCGTGCCTCAAGATCTGGAAGGAAGGCCCTCCTGCTTATCCCACCACCCCCAGCAGAAAAAGGGGCAGGCACCTGGGAGAGGGCCTTCTCAGTGATGGCTCCTAGGCTATGGAATAGTCTCCCCCTTGCAATGTGTCAGTCACCTTCACTGTACACATTTCAGTGAAGATGCACCTCTTTGCCCTGGCCTTTGGTTAAATGGGGATACACTTTCCCCTTCCCACTTGCAAATGCTGTTGTTTTAATACATACTGTTATTGTTTTAGTAATGTTTGATTTTAAATGTTGTTACTCGTTTGGAGACCTCAGGGTATAGGGTGGGATAAAAATGTATGTATGTATGTATGTATGTATGTATGAATGAATGAATGAATGAATGAATGAATGATCATAATCATAATCATAATCATAATCATAATCATAATCATAATCATAATCATAATCATAATCATAATCATAATCATAATCATAATCATAACCATAACCATAAACAACTTTCAAAATGTGTTTATGGGCTGTTGATAGAAATATGTCAAATAAGAATATTGAAAGGACAGGTAATAGAAAAAAGAAAAATAATAAGCAATGTGTGAAAGGAAGCACTAAGAAGACTAGCTAAAAATGATATCAGAATTCTTTCCTGGCTCACTTCCACCTAAAATATTTTTGTTCTTGTTATTTTGTACCAAAAGATGATAGCATTTGATTAGGGGAAAAATGCATATACAAAAAGAAATTTGAATGTGAGAAGAGTCAGATCAGCTTCAGGATCTTTCTAAATCAGTTATTTAGCTCACCTTTAAGAAGAGCTGGGATTTCCATGTTATCCTGTTGAGAAGCACATAATTAAAGGGGGTAAAAGGCCAGTCAGAATATCTATTTAGCTGCCGACACACCATTATTAGAAGGATGTTTGTCTGACCCTGTTCCCATTACAGGCTTAAAACGGTTTTCCTAAACCGAAATAAAAGAACCGGATGCAAACACGAATTTGCCTGATCCCATTACTTTCAACTATAATCGCGTTCGTTCCTGAATCTGAGGTACCCCATAAGCCCTTGAAAACTTGGGTAGAGTGCTTTTGGGGGAGGGAAACCCTAAACACGCATTCTCATCCCACTACAATGGTACCGTTCCCACAGTAAGAAATGTAAACCGTTTCAAATGCAAGAACATGAGCAAGACCTGTTGAAATGAGTGTTTTATTTACGCTTTTGGGTGATTTATCATGCAGAAAGTGTGTTAAGCCAACCTGATGTGGGGACTGTGAGGATTGAAACCGTTTCCAAACCATTTTAAGTTTGTAATGGGAACAGGCTGTCTGTGAAGTTTTAAAAGGGGGGCCATGTCCAGGGTGGAAAGTGTTCCTTTCATTTCTTAAAAAATAATCACCCAAATCAATCCACATTTGCCCCCCTCCAAAATCATGCCCAATTAAAACAGTTGTGGCTAGGAGACAGTTCCTTGTCTTTAAATTCCTCTCTTACCAATGTGCATGTGACCCCAATTTATTTCTAATCCACCAGTTTTGTGCAGACTGAACTGCATGGAGAGGTGAGAAAAAGTAGTTGTGTGTATATTTACCTGGGAGACTGGAAAACATGGAACTTTGAAAAATATGCCCCCCTGTGCTTTTTATTTTATCTGTTCAAGTTGTGCTTGAGCACAAGTTCACTGAATGGGTTCCCTGGCACCCGTTTTTGGAGCGTTGATCAGAAGCTGAGAGTCTGTGAAATTTGCACAAGGCCCTTTAATTTTAGCAGGTGATCTAAACATAGTGGTTAACATAGGGTAAGATTCACCCACCAGAACTACAGATAAGGAAGCTGAGAGAAGAAAATCCATCCTTTATTGCTAAAATAGGGTCTTATAGGTATGCACATATTTGTCACTCTGCATGTGAAAGGGTTTATCTTTCACTCCAAAAGATGCAATTCATATGCTAGGCTCAATAACGTACTTACAATTAAAGAGCTCAATAACATACTTACATGGGGCTTCCCTTGAAGACGGTTTGGAAGTTGCAGCTGGTACAAAATGTAGCTGCTAGAGTGCTGACAGGAACATCCAGCCGGACACATATTACGCTGGTTTTAAAAGAACTGCACTGGCTGCCAATTTACTACTGAGCCCAATTCAAGGTGCTAACTTTGACTTATAAGGCCCTAAATGACTTGGACCCTATATATCTAAAGGAGCGCCTTCTCCCATATCGACGTGCCCGTGTTTTAAGATCTGGAGGGGAGGCCCTTCTGGTGATCCCTCTGCCTTCAGTAGCTAAGCGGGTGGGCACCCGGGAGAGGGCCTTCTTGGTAGTGGCCCCCACGCTATGGAATGGTCTTTCCCTCAGGGTGTGTCAGGCCCCTTCCTTGTTCCTATTTAGGAAGGAGGTTAAAAAGTTCCTCTTTACACAGGCCTTTGGTTAAATTTCCCCCACACTTCCCCCATTGAATATCACTGTTTTTAACTATCTTTGTAATTTTTTAAAGCTGCTTTTTAAAACTTGTTTCTGGTTTTAGAGTTGATATAATTTTTAAATGTCTGTTTTAAATGTTGTGAGCTGCCCAGAGACCCTCGGGTATGGGGCGGCATATAAATGTAAATATAAATAAATAAATAAATTATAAACTTTAGAAAAAAAATACCCTATGAGCACTAGTTTCCTGTCCATACATACTGTATACCTGTGAATGCATAGATGAGAGAGGAAGTATCCACACACAGGAAAAAGTGATTTAATAGTAGCTTAGAGGTGGTAGTCATAAAATGAACTTCCAAAAATGAATTTTATGTCCTTTAATGTGGATTAGAAGTAGGATAACTCCAGCTGCCACATGCTACCAGCTGTAAGCTACTTTTGAACAGCATGTGGATGAAGACTTGCATATGAGAGAGAATTACTATATCATCAGATGCTTGCAGCCCAGCCCTTTGCCCACCAAAATCACTGTGCACCTTCTGTTCACATAATATCTTCATTACAACTCTTTGGTGGAAATTCTAGCTTCACTTCCTAAGTTCCCAGCCAAGCAGTCTTGATCCTGTCCATTCCCAAACATGTCAGTTATGTCCCTGAAGCACGATGCCTGCCCTCCTCAGGATTTTGGCCATAGGCAGCAAGCTCAACTTGTCAGGCTAACTGGCTACTGGGCATGTGCCTTTCTAATGTGAGAGTATATACTACATTTCCATATAGTGAGTTTATTTATAAACCTTCATAAAATGCTTTTGTTATGATTAAATAAGCTCACATCAAATATGTAGGTGGCACTATATGTCAGGTCACATTATATTAATGACTCTGCTCCATTCCATTGTGAAAAGGCTTGAGAAAACTGTGTGGTGTGAGGCATTGCTTCAGAATGTTCCATTTGGGGCCTTAATGACTTTTAATGATATTTTGAAACTTGGAAGCTGAGTCAAAGGTGACGCCTTTTAAAAAGACTAATGAGGTCAGCAGCGAGTCTGCTGCGGGGAGGTCTTGACTTTTAGAAAGGGGGGAAAGTTGCATTGCTGTGGCAAAGTGCTGCATCTTTTAGGAATTTCAAAATTAGAACAGCAGTTGCTTAACATCCTTACTGACAAAGCCTAGGTCATGGCAAGTTCAGTTTTCTAGAAAATAAAAGCAACACTGTCTGGTCAGACCCTTAATAGATTCCACTGTTGAGGCTGACATTGTCTCATACTGTAGAGAATACAGACTTATACAATTTATCTTTAAGCAGAATCTGCCTGTATTCTTCTTGGAGTATGATAATAAGAAGCATATAGAGATATAGAGAGAAGAAGAGCTTTTTCCCAGAGTGTATAGAAAGATTTATAAATTAATAAGTCTGGTTTGAATTAAATATAATTTAAGTTGTTCAATTGTCTTAGGAGCCATTTTGCATGCATATATTATAGAGGGAGGAGGAGAAGGAGGAGACATTTTTTAGGGGGATAAAGCACTGATCTTTATAAAATATATCTTCATTTAATGTTAAAACTTTATAATAATTTTTGCATTTGTAATTGAGCCGCATTACTGTTTGCACAGACAAAGTTGCACCAAAAGTTGAAAATATAGTATTTGTGAATATTGACAAGGAAACCACTGATTTCTGGTTCTACCTTTCACATATGCATGTTGAATGGTCATTGTACGATAACAAGCAGCTGTGGGAAATCACAGGCCATCCAGCTTATAACCATGAGTTTAAAGACTTAAATAGTCAATTTTAGACAAATAGTGGTTTAAATAATCTCTAGGTCTAATAATGGTAGTTCAACAAGAATCCTAACTTTTTTGGTATTTATACATGAAAATGAATACTGCTCTTGAAATTAGCCAGAAAGGGGTCAAATGTTCAATCCACGCATTATTTTTTTGACAAGATACCAGATTGAAGTTCTCATTTATGAACCATTTAACTTTAAATTTCTGAATTCCTCTTAAATATTTTGACAGCTCTTGAGTGAATAAATTGAAATGTGAGTCAAGAGTTTCTACATTTTGTACTACTGAGGGTAATGGTGAGGATAGGATAGCAACTTCATCCAGACATATAGGTTACTCATCAAACACTGAGAAGTTAATGGATTTAATTGCCTGATGAGGATTCAAAAACAAAATAATCCTTGAAACAGACTTAAAAGTCAGATGCCCCCACCCAGAACAGTTAATAAAAATTGCTCCCATGTTATTCCTCAGTCCATCTATGATTCTTCTCTCCATCATCACCCAATCCAGTTCCTCCATTTCCTTTGTTTCTATTCCTGCTACCAGGACACCTCCACTCCATTGTTTCTGCTGCCAAAAACTTTTCCTACTCTTTTGCTGCATGCTGCCATTTCAGCTTGGACCCACTTGAACTTAACTTAGCCATTATAGTCAATAACTGCAAGGGGGCCAAAATAAAGACTCTCTGACTTCACTGTAGCTGAGAAACCATGCACTGCAGTTCAGTTTCTGCACAATCCCTGCTCTCCACTGTCACTGGACTGAACTACTGTGTGGAATCCATGATCTCCCATGTTGTACTGTTTGGAACCATTTCACATAGTTACAGGTTTCAAATTGCCTTGCATTAACCTCAGATCATGGATTTCATACCCTCCCACAAGATTATGTGATTGAAAGAGTGCCTCCAGATATGACAAAAGTTGTGAATTCCCTCTGCAGCTGTTGCCCAAAATGGGAAATAGATTTCTTTTCGTGCAGGACGTCTCACAGTGTGAGTGTCTGACAGAAGAAGGAGAGTCTGGATTCAAACTCAGCTCCTTGGTGTGGTTGGACTCTATGGGCCAGAGGCTCCTGAAATTTAGAATATGTGATTGAAACCTTTATGGCTATCAGGAAGTAGTGGTGCAAGGTCATGGGAATAAATATACATATATATATATATTGTTTGCTTCTTATTAAACTCAGTAGTTCCACATAGTTCCATAAGAAACTGATCAGATTCTAGGTTCATATTGACCATTCCCAGCCACTGAAGAATAGGAATGGGGCCAGTCACTTGCTGAGTGCTGGAAAAGGTCCATTCCTGTTCAAGCCTGGAAAAGACCTATTCCTGTCCAGCTACTCTAGCAATATAAACAGCTGAATTTTCCTTTCTGTTCTTGGTGGGACATTGCGATGTTGGATAACCTATCCACCCCTCACTGCATCTGGTATGCGAAAGTGGAGCAAGCATTGAAGTACAGACCTAAAGACTCTTTGCTTTGCATTACCAGAAGTGGTGTGAAAACATCATTCCATACGACAGCTTGTGAGCATCATTTAAGCTGTCCACAGAAGGTAAGTCTCAGGCACAGGTCAGGATACACTGAGGACAGTTGCAGCAAATTGCAGTATGAATGCAGCAGCGTTTCCAAAATCTGCTTGGAACTCTGCCTCAAGTTATTTTGAAAGGGCTCAAAATGTCTTCCCCTGTTATCTTCTGCTATTGTTAGAATCCTCTGTACACTTCATTAATTGTCGTATCTATGGGTTCTAAACATTGCATGTCTGAACAAGCATAGTATATTCCATCCAAGACTGCAAGTTATAAGCAGACCAAGACTGCATTTCTTTACCTCTCTCCTTTCCTGCTCCTTGTAAAAGTAAAGGCTGGAATTTATGTTATTAAATGATGAACTGTATACTCGAAAATGTTGTGACTCATTGAGGGCATGATACCTATTTTATTGTTATAAATAAATCATTTCTGAGAGAGAAAGATAAGGAGATAAACTAAGTTGGCTTCCTCCGGTTTTAGTTTTCAGACTTAAGATGACGTATTTTCTAGGGCTCTACCAAATGCCCAAAGGAAAAGAAAATGTATGTTCATTATCAAGAAGTAATGATTAATAGTGATTATGGTGATTAAGGATGAATAATAGGTCCTGGATATTTTGGGATTCTCATCCCACTCTCAGCTCTTCAGCAGATGACAAATGCAGCACACAGCTGCAGTGCTATTTAGATGCCTTCCATTCTCAGAATTAAGAGATAATGTTAAGCAGCTGTAAACTTCTATAGATTTATGTGTGCTCAAAATCTCTTTAAAAAGTCAGGTATTTTAGATTCTTGAATAATAATTTAGTAACCAGAGACTTTGTACTCTCACATCTGTTTCTGTCTCCCTCCCACTCCTGAATTTTAAAATACAATGTTATTTTCAAAACCCTTTAAATGAAGTAGATGTAGATAACAAATGACTAACGCTGAATGACTCTATTTTTGCTCTTTGTCAAATTCATCTGAAATGGTGGAAGCATTAAACTGATGCTAGGCTACAGAAATTGATTGGGTAGGTAAATGAAAGTTCTCACTCTCTGATAGGAGTGTTATTTGTATATATGTTATCATGAAAAGAGGAGCCTTGAGGGATCTATCTTTAACTGTACATTCCAAATATTGGTTAGATCCATATGGGGAGGGCGGTATACAAGAAAATTCCTCCTAAAAATTAAAATACTTCAGTAGTATTGCTCTTAAAGAAGTACCATGCTGATCGCACATCATCTATTGGGCGCATCTGTGTTGTTCATGGCCCAGGGGGCCACCAAACAAAGGAAACAGTCCATAGATCACTTCCTGTATCCAGTGAGTTTATACTTGCTGCCAGTGAGACAGGCAATTCTGCTTGAAGAGTGTTATCAGTACAGTAACAAAAAAAGCCACTGAGCTTTTCCTCCTGCTTTGATGCCTATGGCAGCACGGAGGCAATGTATGTGTCAAAGGGCAGCAATATTGTGTGGACCCTGTCCAGGGATGGCACATTTAGGCCACTATAAAGGTGTGGTGTGGATCCTGCCACTGTCAGGCATATTCCTCAACATTTATTTTTATTTTTTTTTAGTTTTCAAATTGTGGCTCTCATACCCATGCTAAAAAGATGTCTCAGTATCAGAAATAAACTAATCTGATGAAATAGGGCAAAGACAACAAGCTACAGCCAGACTAAAATTGGAGGAGGAGGAGGAGAGTTGGCTTTTCTACCCACTTTTCTCTCCCATTTAAGGGGACTCAAGGCTTTTGGTTCTCCTCACAACAGACACCCTGTGAGGTAGAAAGGGCTGTGAGAGCTCAGGAAGAGAGCTGTGACTTGCTCCCAGCTGGCTTCATGGAGGAGTGCAGAATCAAACCAGGAAACCTCCAGATAAGAATCCGACACCATAAACACAAGACCAAACTTAGTAAATGATTTCTTAAATGGAGCAGCTACATTTTTTTTCCCTTGTAGAGCTTCTGATGGCCGGGTTAAGAGAAAAAGGAATAAGAATAGAGGATATTAACATTTCATCATTTCCTCCCAACCCATATATATATGTGCGTAAACTTTGTGGAAAGTCTCTATAGGCAGAGTGCTGCTGCCTCTGAAGTGAAGAAGGTTCCCCCACCTATATTGATATCAATATAGGTGGGGGAACCTTCTTCACTTCAGAGGCAGCAGCACTCTGCCTATAGAGACTTTCCACAAAGTTTACGCACAGGGGCAAATGACCACAACCATTCAAAACAGCCAATTTTATGAGCCTTGTGGGTGTTTTGGGCTCCTTCTTTCTCCTGGGTCATGAAAACACACAATTTAAATACACAAAGTGTCCTGTTCTCATCCCTCTGCTCCATTTCTCCAAAAATGTAACGGTCAGTTTTTTCAGTCCTCTGTGAGGCAGATTTTTGGACAGAGATCAGCTGAACATGCTGGTTAACTTCACACATCAAAAGAACAGCATTTGACTTGGAAAATTACCCTTTTTTAAAAAAGAAAGAAAATCTTTCTTTCCTTTTAAAACAGCAATACAAAACAGAATACATACAATCTGCAGTCCCTCAGGAGAAATGAAGAATAAGCTGTTTGCTAATGTTAAAGGACCGTGCATACTTACCCACTGAAATAGTGCACAAAAATGTATTTTATTTTCTTTAAAAAGAATGTTGGTTATGGCCAGGTAAAACTTACCATCTAGGAATACTGAAATGACTCCAACTTTAAAACATTTTCAGTTTTATCTTTGCTTTGAGAGGCAATGATCTTAAGAATTTATAGATAAGATTAAACATTTGATACTGCTTTAGGCATTTTATGTCTTCCATTGTAGACATCCTGGGAATCCTTTGTGCTATTCTTCCACAATATGCAGTAAGACACATTTACTCATTCACATTTGGGGACGATTTTCTTATATGATGAAGTTTACATAATATATCAGTTGCAGAAAAGGTGACTGTATCTTGGAATCAATTGAGATAACAATGAATCCTGCCTATTGCACATAGATCTTACAAGAATTTCAAGTGTAATATTCTCCTTGGATATATTTATACTCGATGAAACGTAAGCCCAAGTTATAAATATAGCTTTCAAGTACATGTTATAGTGATAATAAAACCACAGAACCCTGCACTAAACAAACATTACTTTAAAATGAATCTTACACTGAAGAGTTATCAAAAATATTTTTGTTCTTTAGCTAGTATGGTTCATTTGATTTCTGTCTCATATATCTGCTTCATGGTATTCTACAGAAATGGATTTTTTCAAAGCCAATCTAGTGTCTTATTGTAAACAATGAATATCAACAAAATTCTTAATTTTATTGTTATTTAAAGCATTTTTATACTGCTTCCTATCTTGGGAAACCAATGTGGTTTACAAACTGTTAAACAAATAGTATTTATTTATTTACTTATTTACTTATTTACTTATTTACATTTGTATCCTGCCCCATACCCGAAGGTCTCTGGGCGGGTAACAATGGCTCAGACAACATATTTAAAAACATATTAGGAACCAAATACAGATTAAAACGTATTTCCTTTACCGAGTTGTTGTTGTTTTTAATCATATTGATTCTTGCAGAGATTACAGTACAGAGCAGACAAAGGGCCAGCAGCAATTCAGCTGGAACAGCAAAGAGATGCTGAGACTCCTTCCCCACGGATGTCCTGAGATGCAAACCAAACCCAATCTGCCTCAGAGTTGTCCCTGTGATGCCCAAGGTCACAACATGTCACAGCTGCAGCTGGCCCTCTGCCCTGCCTTAAAATGGGATGTTTTGGAAATGTATTATGTTGAAAAGCTGGGGGGGAGGGGCTTCCAGCTTGCCACAGGTCAAGGGTGCCATTCTTGGGTGTCCCACCAGCTTCAGGCCACCTCTGTCCAAGAGGCACATCATAACTACTTTAGGAGGTCCGCTCCAACTCTAGCCCTCCCCCTCATCCCGCAAAAAGCCCCACAGTCTTAATGGTGGTTCCGAAAGATCGTTTCCTGTTTCATCTCAGCATCAGACACCTTACATTGGGCCTGGTCCAGCCACAAGGCTAGCTCTGAGTCTGCTGACAGACAGGAACAGCAGCCATCGATGGCACAGCTAAAAATCATGGACCGAACTGGAGCTGTACCTCTCCAGCGATAGCATGGGACGGTTGGCTGAGACTGTGTGCCTTCTTCCTCCGACATCCTTCACCAAACGGCCTTTGGCTATATCGACACGGGGCAGTCCTTTTCCAAGCAACAACAAAACAAAGAACAGAGCAGCCCAATATGGAAGCAGTCTCCCTCCCTCCCTCCCTCCCTTCTTTTCCAAGAACCAGATGCTATTTTTCAGAATGTTTGTAAATGCCAGTGAAGTCTTTAGGAGTACAGTTGCATCCTTGAGCATGATGCTAGTGATCCACCATTTCTCTCTTTTTTTTAACTTCACATTCCATGCCAATGAATGCTTGCCACTGACAGGCTGGCTACCTGCTTGGTTTTCATCACCCTGATCGGTTGTTCCATCAATAGCAGTAATGTCCAAGCTGGGACTTGCTACAAGACACTCTGTAGCTTCCCATCCAATCCACCACCCAAAATAAGTCACCCTCAGAGTTATTATTTCCCACCTGGGACAGGAATGTACGTTCAAAGGCTTTGGGACACAGTAAATCAAGTTTGGTATTTTATGTATGTCCCTTAAGTCTCAGATTCACACACAGCATGATCCTTTAGCTGTGACTGATTGAACCTGAAGAATCAGACATGACTTCATGATTGTACAAAAACAAGAAAAGTTATGGACTATTAGGTGGTTGCCACGACAGATCTGTCCCCTATACAACTGTGAGATTCGGGTAAAATGTAATGTAATACAGCACCACCCATAATGTCAGCTGCTGCACATCTACTATCGAAGTGAGTTCACTTAATTCATTTGCATCTCATCTGCATGGTGTCTGAATGTCATGGCCATAGGGAGGTCAGATTTATGTCAGCTAACCATCCATAATCCTTTTATACTATCCAGATTGGCCATACTAAAATTTCATCAACCAAACAAGTCTAGGTTGATGCCTAAATGTTCTTCAGTGGAAATGTTCCCTGGCAGATTGAAAATAAATCCTTTAATTTGAGAATGAACATTAATTAATTTTGATATATTTATATATAAATTGAATATTTCTATGTAATGGTTCTGTGATGATACCTTACCATTTTTAAAAATTATAAACAATTTAATAATTTCTTTTACTTTTTGTGGTGCAGATCCCTCATCTGGTATATAAATAAGCTATAATGAACTGTGCCATCTTGAGTGAGTAGATATTAATCTTAACCCTCATTTCTTGCTTTGTTGCAAACTTCATTATCACTTCAAGACATAAACTGTCAGTAAGGGTTCCGATTTAAAAGTTCTATTTGCTCTACTTTACATTTTCAGTCTGCATTTTTCTTTAAATATGAAAAAAGTCAGAGAAGATATAAATTATGTAATAATAACTCACGTAAAGCTGTTCATGAGCCATAATTCAACCTTTGCCATTTTTATTATGTAGTTAGTATGCCAAAGTAATATTTATGATCTGATTGTGCACATAAGAAAACTCTTGAGTTCTGACAAAACAATTATATGTTTCCACTCTCTCTGCCCGAATCCGAAGACCTCCAAAGCAATTTCAAACTGGAAATGCACTGATGTAGACAAACATCTTCATGCATGCTTGAAATAATGAATGGTGTTGTTCACTACTGGGTTTGCGAAGATACAACCTTCACATGAGACAAAGAATGTACATAAAATCCCAGAACTAAAATGTTTAATCACTGTATCTGAGCAATGATATCCAAATGAATATTTAAGGTTGAAGTCTAAAACTGCACCCACAGAATATATCAAACAAAGTGTCTCTTTGCAATACTGCACCCTTTGGTTAAGGAAGCCCACAAGGTCTTGTACACAGAGCAAGCAAAAGGTGACTTTTTGCCTATTTTCCTTTCTCTCCATTCCATCTTCGGGCCTTCTTTAAGGATAGTTTGAATTAGTTCTAATTCATACCAATTCAATGATTCATGGACAAATCAAAATGTAGGGCCCCCTTTGCCTGCGAACTGAATGTATCGGGCCTTCATTGAAGCTTTGAGCATGGACATTTGACAGATGTTTGTGCACAAAGGCAAAGTTCCTTACATTTGCGGGGGGGGGGGGGGTTCACACAAACCTGGCCATCTCTCCCTTCAATTCAAATTGAATTTGGGTGTGTGTGTGCTTTGTGCACATCCCTAGCCTTCTTCTATTCTTTTGCATAATGACTGACTTAAGGGTTGTGGTGATGCCCCTTCAGCTGGGGCGGATCTCTGTCCTTCACTAACTGCCTTCCTTCCTTGGGTTTCAAATAAATAGTTAAATAAACAGGCTTGATAAATATTACTTGGTGCTGGCCATGTTGCTTTCCACCCCACACCAAAGAGCTCACCACTTCCCTTGCTTCCACAAGTAAGCCCCCCTAGTGTTGAAGCATCTCTATCAGCCTCCCATGGCTTGCTTTCTCTCACTAGCTTTCACTAAATTTAAAGTCATAGGAACCCCTTTTCTAGCAATCTCCATGTAGTAATAAATAGCACTTCAAACTCAGTTCTCTTTATATAACAAGAAAATGTCTGTTATTAATAATACTCGGTATGAACTAATAGATAATTAAATATGAAGATTATAGATAGATAGATAGATAGATAGATAGATAGATAGATAGATAGATAGATAGATAGATAGATAGATAGATAGATAGATAGATAGATAGATAGGTGGCATCCTACTATAATCTAGGCTGCCTAAAGGTCTCTCCCTGGCTCGTCCCAAGCCCTAGACCCTGCTGGAACTATGGTTTCCCTCTCACAGGTAAAGAACGGTCACTTCAGAACCTTCCCACCCTGAAAACCCAAAGCATAGAACAATTGTACTTCTGGCTTTGTGCCTTTTATATGGCTGCAGCCTGGCATGGGCTGCCTCTGATTGGCTGTACCTGTGGGCAGTCTCTCCTCCTCTTATGCTAATTTGGGTGCTCTGCCCACTGCATACCTGCTGTCCCTTATCTACAATAAATACATTACCTTAAATATCTTAATTGTTATACATTGAAATATCTCAAATAATTAAATACAATGCCAACATTTACAATAATTATACAACATGACCCACAATAAATTCATCCAGCAAGTGTAGGCATCACAAGTGTTCACAAGTCCGTCCACCCAGCATTGTTCTAGTAAACCTGCTTCTATTTGCCTTTTAACCACTTTGCCCCAGGATCAATAAAAGTATAGGACTTAAGAACATAAGAACATAAGAGAAGCCCTGCTGGATCAGGCCATAGCCCATCTAGTCCTGTGTCCCATCGCACACTGTGGCCCACACAAATGCTCATGGGCATCTCAAGCAGAAGCAAGGACAAACTTTCTCCTGCTCTCTAATCCCAGCAAATTGGACTGTTTGAGTCCTCAAAACTAAGAATCCAGTAAGACAAAAAAAAAAAAAAAAGAAGGAAGGAAAGGAAAGGAAAGGAAAGGAAAGGGGGGGGGGAAGACCTACTTCTCATAAGGCGGATTTGCTGAATTCCTGCAATCTGCCCAGCCCACTTTCCATATTACTCTAGTTAACAAGCATAATAACAAGTATAGTAAATTTGGCAACAGAAGCCCAGAAACAAAATGTGTTTTGAAACCCATCTGTTCTCCTCTAGGTCATGTGAACATATTCTAATACCCCACCTTATATTCTTAGATCACAGGGTATGTTACAGCAATTAAAAATAGTAAAAATGAAGACTTGGTGGTAAAAATGGATATTCAGTACAATAAAATATTAAAACAAGAAGAGAAAATGCTTTTTCTGGTTTGGGTGAAGGGCATGATTTTCTTGTCAGTCAGAAACTGATAGTCTGACTGAAAGTCTGAGGAGATTGTTCTTAGACTTGTATGTAGAGGTTCTGAGTACTTTAACAACTAGAGATTGGTGGATCTGTGGGTTACACTGATATCAAAATAAAGTGACAGAGACAAGAAGAAAGGAGGGGAGTTCATACAGGGGAAATTATACTATTTTTCTGATATCTTTGTCAGGAGTAGATTTTGAAGATTGAAATGGTTTAAAAATAAGAAGCTAAGATTGGTCAAAGGTCCAGCATCACTTTACTCTAGGCCTGTCATAGTCTGCACTTTCATGTAGATGGCAAGGCTTTTTCAGGATATTTCCAAAAACATGGCCCAGTGTGGAAAGGGTTCTTGGCTGCATCTCAGTGTCACTTACCAGACACCAACATGGGGTATCTTTCCATGAAGATGTGATTTTGCAGTCTCTAGAAGAATACCTCAATCATCATACCATCTTTACACTCTGAAGCAGAGATACTGTGGCCCGGTTCCCATTACAAGCTTAAAACGGTTTTCCTAAACCGAAATAATAAAACCGGATGCTAGCACGAATTTGCCTGATCCCATTACTTTCAACTTAATCGCATTCGATCCGGATTCTGAGGATCGTACGTGGCGTATGTGACTCAAGGGGGGACTCAAGTGGCTACTTTTTAAAAGCTGATTTCAGGGCTGCCCTGCCCTCTTCCTCCTGGCGTGAATGCGCCACCCATAAAGGACCCCTTCACGGAGCCTAGCTGGGTGGCTGGGTGGCTGCCACTTGCCTGGGTGGAGGAAAAACGGCAGCTGGCAGCCAGCGATTCTTTCCCCTCCTCTCCCCATTGCTCAGGGCACACAGCAGCAGCGGCAACTCAAGCCCCCTTGCTTTAAACATTCACACATCTCCCAGAACCTGCAGCTGCTTTCCTCCCTTTCTCTTTCTAAAGGTCAGAACTCCAAAGAGCTAGAATTGCACAAAATTGCAACATTGTTATCAGGTGTGAAGTGGGTGGATTGCTACAATATAACCACTGCTGAAAGGGGTGGATTTTTACAATGAAATCACTATCTTTGGAAGCAAGCTATTGAGGGAGGAAAACCCTAAACATGCATTCTCATCCCATGAAAACGGTACCGTTCCCACAGTAAGAAATGCAAAATGTTTCAAATGCATGAACCAGAGCAAGACCTGTTGAAATGAGTGTTAACATTTACAATGCTTTGGGGTGATTTAACACGTGGAAAGCATGTTAAGCCAACCTGATGTGGGGACTGCGAGGATCAAAACCATTTCGAAACCGTTTTAAGCTTGTAATGGGAATGCGGCCAGAGGTACAGTAACCAAGGAATGTCTTAGGAGGTGCCCACCTTCAGGGTCTTCCACACTTCACTTGGCTGTGTCTGTTTACCTAGTGACAAGGTAAGTAAAAAGTGCACCTGCTGCTACTACATCTCCTGCATAATTTTAAAGGAATGCAAAGTGTTTCCCTTACCATATTTTTTTTTAAATGAAGCTTAAATATTAGAATTGCTCAGCTAGGAAAATGGGGTTTTATTATACCAACTTTTAATAGAAATAGAAAATGTATTGCGAAGTATTATACTCTGTAGCTATTTTAGGCTGCAAGAAAATGCTAAATTTAAATTTCAATGAAAGGAATTAATGAATATTTCTCCTACTTACGCAACATAGACAAAAACCTGTTAGTACATTGGGATTAATTGCATGCTAAGATGCAGCTAAATAAACCACTTGGTATAATCACAGTGTGCATAAGAAATATTTCAGGACTGAATGTTCATTTTACATTCCCTAAATCACAGGTAACTTGAGAGGGAGAGACGTTACAGAAACAGCAGCACCTTATCAATGGTAGATATTTAAGCTATTGTTTTGTTTTATTTTCTGCCTTGTGACTTAAAAAGAAGATGGCTGCATTTAAAAAAAAAAAGCAGAAAGCTCCTCACTGTTTTGTTTAAAGATATTCTTAAAATGGTTATGCTATTCCCAAGGAAGAAAAATTGGGGCAAGATTAGACATTTCATAAAAGCTTCTTTGATAGTATACTGTAAGTTGCTTGTTCCCAAATCTCAGCCTGAAATGTTTCAGTTCTTGTGAAGGAATCTCAGGTATTACTGAAGCAGTTACCAACATGGTGGAGATCGTAAAGGGGTAATGATGGTGCAGTCACAAAAGGGGAGCCATGGAGGCTCCTCCTTGGCATTCACATGGCTATGAGAACAAGCACATGAGGCTGCGTCACATACAATAATAGACCTGGTACCATGTTCTGACCCTCCCTCCTACCTCTGCATCCCTAGCAGAAGCTTCTTGGTGGACTAGTAGCCAAATGGGGAAGTTGCAGGCTGCTCCTGCCACAGTTCCCACCTGCTGTGCTGTTACCTTCCCTAGACTGTTCATACTTGATGTCAAGAAACAATGAGTCTAGCTGGACTCCTGGCCAGATGGGGAGGCTGTGGGTCACTGCTATCACTGGCTTGCCATCGGGAGCATCAAAGAAAGCCACACTGGGAGATGCATCAAGGAGTCCTGCAGTGTCACTTACATACTGCCCACATGATAGCTTGAACCTTAACCACCACCCTCTGCATCCCAAGGCTGAGAAGGACCAGGGTGAAGCTTTCTTAGTTTCAGGTTGTGAGGTCACACTGGAACTTGGGACAGGTGATGGAAGCCCAACTGCCATGGTAGCTATAACTGACATTGCTGCCACCTCTTCCCATGCCAGAGGAACCTGCGGTTCTGCAGTTTGAGAGTTTCCCACTTAGCTCTGTTAGTGGAAGCTTTTAAAAATGGATGCAAATATTTGCATTCCCCTTTGTTTTTGTTAATTCTGCTTTAAAGTAGAGCATGGTGGTGGCGCGGCAGCAGCAGCAGTGCCCGAAAGGGAGTGGGGAGCTTGCTCACTTGCCCGCCCGCCTGCCCGCCACTTTCCATTCCTCCTTCCTGCACCTTGGGAGAACAGGGCTGCTCGGCAGGAAGCTGAGCAAATGAGCAGGCTGGCAGCAGTGGCCAATGGCAGCCACAATGGCGGGAAGCAGCAGCAGCAGAAACAGCAGGCGGGCAGGCAAGCACCTGGGCAAGCAAGGCAGCAGCAGACGGGCAGGTGTGTGGGCAGGAGAGTGGGCAGGCTTCAAAACATGGTTTTAAAACATTCTGATCCTAGTGGGAATGCCCATAAAGTGTTTCATTTTAAAAAACGGTAGCGGGAGTTGTTTAAACACTTTAAAAAGTCCCAATGGGGATGCCCTCAGAGAGGATACTGTGTCCTAACTGCAGGGAGGACCCACTAGCAGCAGGCTCTGACTTGGCTTCCCAGGTGGAAAAGTCAAACTTGTGCACTGCATGCTCAAGGGTCTCGCTGGTGGTGGGGACTCAGGGAACTGGTTCCTCAAATGCCAGCCTGCCACAGCCAGCATAATGACCCCTCTCTCCCTACAAGTCTAGCTTTCCTTTGTGAAGGCGGTGAACATATTCAGCACATTCCTAATTTGTGTACCATCTGAGCTTATAAAATTCCCCATTACAGTATATTTGTATATTTGGTCAGACATGCCAAGACCAAGACAAACAAATCCCACTTGTTTGGAGGCATGTACAGGATACCAGAGCATATTTCTTAACAGTACAGAAAGGGCACTGTGCATTGGAGTATCCAATATTTGGGGGCAGCTCAGTGGCACAGATAGTGGAAGGTGACATTTTCCACAATAGACAGTGCTTGATAGACAAGGGCAATCATCTCTGCAACAGTCCAGTGAAGCAGAGATAAACCTTGGCAGACATCCAAATTGTCCCTAAAACTGTGCAACCACGGCTCTGATAACAAAGTCTGCCAGGTGGCAGACACAACACCAGTACTACCAGCAGGGGGAAAGGATTACGAGTTGGTCCACAGATGCCTCAACAGTGTTACTTAATGTTCCATACATACATAATGTTTCTTTATAATGCCCCTTTCACCAAAGGGTGGCACAAAATAATGTATACAATCATCACACCAGAGAAATACAGCAAATAAAGATGTTAAATAAATAGAACATCAAATATACATCATGAGCAATGTATAGAGTTCTAATAATAAGCCATGTAATCTAAGAAATTACAGTACACAATATCAAATAAGAAAATAAACTATAGTGGGACCAATTAATACAAGACAACTAAAAAATGTCAAAGGAGAAACAAAACAAAAACTGCAGAAAATCAGCAGCAACAACCAACTCAGGCAATTTTCTGTTCTTCCACCTTCAGCTGGAACTTACACGTAGAGGAGGCCGTGGCAAGGGCTCCATTCTCACACTTGCAGTCACAGTTTCCCTATCCAACCTGGGGGAGGGTGCAGCAAAGGCTCCAATTTCACAGGTGCAGCACAAGACCCAGTTGTTTCTGCCTTCTGCTGATCCATTTCTTACAATAGTTGCAAGCCATGTAGTTTGGAATATAATGGAAGATCATAAAGTGCCTCCAAACCTCCTTTGAGATTCTCAAAATGCCCCTTTTTCACTGGTGTTGGAAGACCAAGGTGAGGCTCCTGCTCCTTGTGAGCTGCGAGATTACATTGGAGCCTGGAACAAGTAAGGAAGGTTCAGCTGAAGTCGTCATCAGCTGTTTCCTCCCTTGCTGGAGAAACCTCTGGTTTTTTTAGCATGACAGAGCTTGTCTGTCCCTAATTCTAAGAAACCTAAAGGTAGCTTGCTCCTCAAGTTCACTTTCTAGGTGGGAAGTTAAGCTACATACAGCATGCTCCATAGATCCCCTAATGATAGGGACTCAGGCAGTAAGACTCCTGGATGCTCTGAAGGCACAGAGTTCCCTAAGCAGGGGAAGAAGTGGCCTTTTAAAATTGTGCATGTACTACAAATATAGCACTGTGGTACACAGAAACCTGGATGAAGCCAAATTAGCCTAAAAAAGCAGCAGGCAAATGTGGGTGAGCCTTCTAAATAAATTTGGATTTGGAATGTAGCAATGAATTGGGAGAATTAAAAAACCAAAAGGAGGAGGAACTGGGTTTTGATAACCTATAGTGTCCTCCACCTGCAAACAGCTTGATGAACAGTTTGCCAAATATACCCCATGTTTGGCTTGAATGGGAACACATCATGTGTAAATCACGGTAGTCCTATTCAGCTCAGTAATGATCATTCAAACACCCAACCATCATGGCTCTTTTAAAGTGATATGATAAAAATGTGCAGTAACTTTTTTTTTTTTTGGACTTTCCCTTATTTTCTCTTGGAAAAATGCATTCCATTTAGTTTTGAGGTGCCTAACCCCAATATTAGATAAAGATAAATTCCACTTTTTTTTTTTTTGCTTTAAAAGTATTTTTATTTTTTTAAAAAATGCTTCCACTTTTTTAAAACAAATGTGTTGATCTTTCTAACACATCACAGAAGTACGACATGCAGATGGCAACACACATGTCTTAACAGAACAGGAATAAAACAGTCTCTACAGCAGTCTCCTGTGGATTCTTTCAAAATATGTCTTTATAGGCTTATATATTCACATTTTCTCCTGATGGAAGTTAACATAAATACACTATTTTTCATCATAAAAGTTTCCGTTTACTTTTGCTTCATAGTAGGGCTGTTCATGAATGGTGTCTTTGGCATTCGAATCAAATGCTAGAAAATCCATATTCGTTTGGACAGATACCCTTCGAATGTGGTAGGATTCTATTTGATACAAATGTATTGTTACGAATATCCGATGCAAATGCTTATATATCAGATACGGATCCTAAATACGGATCCTATGCAAATGCATACATAAGGGATGTGGATCCTCTCCTGTCTTACACACACACCCTTTGCCTCTGCCCCTGCTTCTCCAATTGTCCTTCTCCCTCCTGGCTTACACACACACAGGGAGAGAGAAAGCTCCGATGGGCTGTCTCTTTAAAATTGTCCCTCGCATAAAGCAGCGAGGAGAGGAGAGGAGAGTGAGTAGAGAAAGCTCTGATTGTCTTTTTCCCTCCTGGTTTACACACACACACACACACACACACACACACACACACACATTGTCTGTTCCTCTGCTTCTCTGATAGTCCTTTCCCCTGTTTTTTCCCCAGTTTAACGAATGTCCAAACTATTTGTCCGGATGTCCGGAAACATTCATATTTGGATGAATGTCAACATACAAATATCATAACATTCACTTCGTGTGCGAATGTCTGAATTTGTCTGAATTCATATGAATGATGAATGTTATGAATATTCGTGCACATCCCTACTTCAAAGTATTTGCTGCTTGAATGGACAGAAACCATACCAGGACTGTTGTATGGTTAAAAGAGAAAATGGCCCTTTCTGCACTGGCCCTTATTCCAAATTATATTCCAGAATATGGACTTGCTGTCCTCATGCTAGTGCTGACTAAGGCAGGCCCCAGGTGCGACCTGCTGTAGTCTGCACCAGCTACAAATGGCAGACTCTTGGTCCAGAATATACTGCATAGCAAGGGCCAGTGCAGAAAGGATCAATGTAAAATACAGGACTTGGAAGTTTTGAGTAGACTGGATATACATTTACAGTTTCCAAGTACAGTTAGCCTTTGGTAGATGTTTGAAGTATGTTGCAGCCACACAAGCAATGGATATATAGTTGTTGTTTGCCCCACATATGGGTTTTGAGTAACTATGTCTTTCATATGTCTTCTTTCCAGTTTTTTTTATCCTTTCAACGCTATGAACAATGAGGTTTGTCTAGGGGTGTTTTTCCACTTAGCACTTAATGGGTCCTTAATGGGTCCTTAATGAGTCTTTAATGGGTACTCTAGTGCTAGTGGAAATAAACCCTAGCACTAGAGTACCCATTAAGGATTCATTAAGGGTCCTTAATGGGTTCGTAATGGGTCCTTAAAGGGTACTCTAGTGCTAAGTGGAAAACACCCTAGGATTGGTCACATTATATTATTATACATTTTTTAAATGTTTGTGTTAGAAGTATTTAATATGGTCTATACTTAATTTTTTGGGGGACCAAGAGTTGTCATGATATAATTAGAACTTTTAGCTTGCATTTGGGGGGAGGAATCAAATGTCTTGTGAAAAGCTATTAAAACTAAGGGGAAGCTTAACTAACTCTAATATATGTTTAAATTTGTATTTTAAGGCCTTTTGGTATCTGCCTTATAGGTGCATGTAGTAGTAGTAGTAGTAGTAGTAGTAGTAGTAGTAGTAGTAGTAGTAGTAGTAGTAGTAGTAGTAGTAGTAGTAGTAGTAGAAGGAGGAGGAGGAGGAGGAGGAGGAGGAGGAGGAGAAGAAGAAGAAGAAGAAGAAGAAGAAGAAGAAGAGTTGGCTTTTCTACCCCCGCTTTTCTCACCCATTTAAGGGGACTCAAAGAGGCTGACAAACCTTCTGTTCTTCTCCCCACAACAGAACACCCTGTGAGGTAGGTGGGGCTGTGAGAGCTCAGAAGATAGCTGTGACTGGCTCGAGGTCACCCAGCTGGCTTCATGTGGGAGGCCAGAATTGAACTCAGTATTCCCAGATAAAAGTCTGGCTCCCTAACCACTAGACCAAACTGACACTTCCGCACAGTGCCTCCATACCACACGGAACCATTTCTTTTAACTGGTCCACGCTGATACTAATGGCAGGGCTAGTATAGCCTTGTTCACTGCATCTGCACCTCTTTCATGTGCGTGAGGTACAGGGGGAGTATGTTACCAGCTGGTGCTGTTGTGGAGGCTCTGTGATCAACACCAAAATGGTGGTGAGTTATATTTAGCCAGTGCTTAGTTAATCTAGTATTAATTAAGCACCAACCATCCTCATGCTGGTGTGGACTACAACAGCCCATGCCCAGGGCCTGTCATAATTTGCACTGACATGGGGATAACGGGTCCCTATTTCAAGATATAATCCAGAATAAGGCCCAGTGCAGAAAGGGCTCTGTCCTCCTGTGGACAAAGCATGCTATGAAAGGAAGGAGCCCTGTACTCCACGCTAACTTGCAGAATGGAAGCCTATGGACCTCTTCCTTTTGTAGGACAGTGTCCATGTAAAATGTGCCTATGTCTAAAACAAAAAAAATGGATTCAGTAGATTTATTTGACGGTTAAAACAAAAACAAAAAATGTAAAAATACTAATAATATTACTGAATTAGCTTCACAGAATGTGCAGTCGCGGTGGGGGCATTAACAGCATTCACAGCACAGTATTAAGAAACTTTGAATTTTCCCGCCAGTCTGGACAGAACAGCAAGAAGATCCAATGAGAACAGGGAGGCCAGCTCAACTCCAATTGACTGCCTCATCCCATGTAACCATGCATGCAGGCTCAAGCTTGCACACCTTCCGATGAGGAAGCTACGGGAGGCTGCCTGGTCGCTGCTTTGCAGTAGGTAAGCTGTGATGTTCCCCTTAACTGTGGATTTATTCCGCTAGTCTGGAAGGAGCCATGGTAGTTGCATCTTTTTCAGGTTTTCAGCTCTTGAACTAATTGCACTTAGGTGATTTTTAAGTATACCATAAAGTTCATGTACTTGATTAGATTTTATAACTTTGATTTGAACAACAAAAGAGGCCCATCTATTTGCACAAGAAATTAGCAAACTGACAGTATGATTCAGTTCTGTAGCTTTTTAAATGCAGTGCTATCCATTGTTCTGAAATCATTTGAATGCAGTAGCAATTTAGGTTTCTCCTGAAGAACATACCAATAACAGAATAATCATCTCCCATTACTCAAGGACTTATTTAACCCTTTTTTAAAGCATAGTTGCAAGGGATTGTTTGTGATACAGTTTTGTCCTCCCTGACCAAACTGCTGTAATTTAAAGGGCTATGTTGAAAATGAATTTGTGTTGAGCATTGTTCTGGCCTGTTTCCATTAGTTGTGAGGTTCCTTACTGGTGCCAGTTTGTGGAAATGAAACCACTTACTGGTTGAATGATAGATAACTGTACTATCTGAGGAATCTGTCTGGTTTGCATGTTAATAATAAAGAAGATGTGGTATAACATATTATTTATCAGTGCAATCACTCAAGTTTTGAGTGAAAAATACTGGATTTCAGAATACTGAACCTCCAAACTAGGGATGTGCATGAATATTCAAAATATTCATTATTTGTACAAATTTTGACATTTGTATTATGAATCAAATGTCCAGACATTGAGATTTCCAAATCTGAACAAATATGAATATCCTGAGTTATTTGTACGAATAATTCAGGCATTCATATCTGTACAGGTACATATGCATCTCGTAGGTACCCATATGCATCAGTATGGGATGAAAACAGGATGCATACAGGATGCATACGAGATGCGTACAGGTACATACGAGATGTGCATGTACCTGTACAGATATGAATGTCTGAATTATTCAAATGAATATATACAAATGTATTTACATTGAATTGAGTATCCAGACATTTGTTTTTTCACTATTTGGATAAATTTGAACATAAGAACATAAGAGAAGCCTTGCTGGATCAGGCCACAGCCCATCTAGTCCAGCATCCTGTCGCACACAGTGGCCCACCAAATGCTCACGGGCATCTCAAGCAGAGACAAGGACAAACCTTCTCCTGCTCTCGAGTCCCAGCAGATGGCCTTAGAAGCGCCCCAGTTCCTCCCCCCCCCAGCCTGAAGGATGCACCTCGGCATTCGTTCTAGTAGCCATTGATACATCTGTCATCCATAAATTTGTCTAAACCTACCTTAAAGCCATCCAGACTGGTAGCTGTCACCACCTCTTCCGGCAGCACATTCCATAAGCCGATGACCCTCTGGGTCAAGAAATACTTCCCCCTGTCAGATATTATTCTCCTACCCATCAGCTTCATAGAGTACCCCCTGGTTCTAGTGTTGTGCGATAGAGAAAAGAAATTTTCTCTATCAACCCTTTATAGACCGTGCATAATTTTATATACTTCAATCAGGTCCCCTCTCAAATGCCGTCTCTCCAGACTGAAGAGGCCTAGACTTTGCAGCCTGGTTTCGTAAGGGAGGTGTTCCAGACCCTTAATCATTCTGGTTGCCCTTCTCTGAACCTTCTCTAGTTCCACAATATCCTTTTTGAGGTGTGGTGACCAGAATTATACACAATACTCCAAATGTGGCCTCACCATAGATTTATAAAGGGGCAAAATGACACTTGCTGTCTTATTTTCTATTCCCTTCCTAATTATTCCCAGCATTGAATTTGCTTTTTTCGCTGCTGCCGCGCACTGGATTGACACCTTCATTGAACTGTTCACCAAAACCCCGAGATCCCTTTCCTGGTGTGTTGCAGAAAGCTTAGACTCCACCAGTTTATAGACGTAATTTGGATTCTTGGCCCCAATGTGCATTACTTTGCACTTGTTAAGATTAAAGCACATTTGCCACTTGGTTGCCCACTCACCCAATGCTAAGAGATCCCCCTGGACCTCTTGGCAATCTCTTTCAGATTTTACTACCCTAAATAATTTAGTATCATCAGCAAACTTTGCTATTTTACTATGTACCCCTTCTTCTAGATCATTGATGAATAAATTAAAAAGCATTGGTCCCAGTACTGAGCCTTGAGGGACCCCACTTTTTACTTCTTTCCACCCTGAGAATTTGCCGTTTATTACTACTCTCTGCTTTCTGCCCTTAAGCCAGTCACAAATCCAGGACAGAACTTGTCCTTTTATTCCATGGCTGATGAGTTTACTCAGTAGCCTTTGATGTGAGACTTTGTCAAAAGCCTTCTGAAAGTCCAGGTAGACAATGTCTACTGGTTCACCTTTATCCATGTGTTTATTGACACTCTCAAAGAATTCCAATAAATTTGTGAGGCATGATTTACCTTTGCAGAAGCCATGCTGGCTTTTGTTCAGCAATGTTTGCTCCTCCATATGCACACTAATTTTGTCTTTAATAATGGTTTCCATCACCTTACACGGAACTGACGTTAAGCTAACTGGTCTGTAGTTGCCTGGATCATCCCTGGATCCTTTTTTGAAGATTGGTGTTACATTTTCTACCCTCCAGTCCTCAGGTACGGAGCCTGATGTTAGGGAAAGATTATATATTTTTGTTAGAAGTTCGGCAATTTCGCATTTGAGTTCCTTAAGGATTCTTGGATGAATACCATCTGGTCCCGGTGACTTGTTCACATTTAGTTTATTAAGACATGCCAAGACCTCTTCCTTGGTTATTTCTGTACAGTTTAACTCTTCAGAAAATACAGGCTCAGCTACTGGCATGTGTCTTCTGTCTTCCTTCATGAATACGGAAGCAAAAAATTCATTTAGTCTCTCTGCAATCTCCGTTTCTTCTTTAATTACCCCTTTCTGTCCTTTACCATCTAGTGGTCCAACTGCTCTCCTGGTTGGATTCCTACTTCTGATATACTTATAGAAGTTCTTGTTATTTCTTTTGATGTTTTTAGCAATGTGCTCCTCAAAATCTTTCTTAGCTTTCCTAATGGCTGTCTTGCATTTGTGTTGCCAGTTTCTATGTTCCCTCCTGTTCTCCTCATTTGGACAAGCCTTCCATTTCCTAAATGAACTTTTCTTGTTTTTAATGGCTTCATCTACTACATTTGTGAGCCACATTGGTTTCTTCTTGGACCTAGAAGTCCCCTTTCTTCTTTTAGGAATGCATTCTAGTTGCACTTCCATTATTGTGTTTTTAAGTAGTCTCCATGCATTTTGAAGTGATTTAACTCTTTTGACTTTCCCTTTCAATTTCCTTTTCACTAATTTCCTCATTTTGGCGAAGTTTCCCTTATGAAAGTTTAAGGTCTCTGGGTTAGACTTTATTAAGAACTTACTCCCTGTATTTAAGTTGAAGGTTATTGCATTGTGGTCACTGTTCCCAATTGGATCAGCTACAGTGACGTCCTTTACCAGGTCCTGAGCATTACTTAGGATCAAGTCCAGGACTGCATTTCCTCTGGTTGGTTCCTTGACCATTTGTTCCATGGAACAGTCATTAAGTAGGTCTAGGAATTTTCTCTCTCTATCCTGAGTTGAACAGGAGTTCACCCAGTCTATGTCCCCCATTATAACTACCCTTTCTTTATGGGATACCTCCTTTACCTCCTTCTCCAATTGTTCATCTCCTTCGGGTGTATGGTTGGGAGGACGGTAGCATGTCCCTATTGTTAGACTTCCTTTTGTCATGAATCAAATTCAAAAACTGCATTCATGCACATCCCTACTCCAAACTGCATATTTCACAAGAACCCCAACATCTCTTAGCCCATCTACGTTGACCCTCTGTACCTGTGCTAACATTTTTTACATCACCTTGTCTACCTTAAATGTGTTGTCAAGATGTGCAAAGTTTGGTCCATATCTGAAATTTCAATTGAATGGTTTGCATTTGCAGATATTTGCTTCAAACTGAACATTAGCTGGTTTGAATAGCCAAAAATCTGGTTGAGTCAAACCAGTTCCCACCTGTGAATGTGAACAATCAAACACCTCACATTTGCTGTTTTTGCCTTGAAGATTGCTTTTATAATGTAAAAAAGGTACAGTATTTCTTGTTTCCAAACACTTCAAAATCAAATGTAAACAATTGGATATTCTATTAAATAGTTTACCATTGAATTGAACATATTGATGTTTGGTTTCACACAAAACCAAACACGCAAGTACAGTTTGTGTGGATTGCCAATGTGCAGGTGTGTACCTGGGGCGTGGGGAGGGGGAGCCCTTAAGGATCTTTAGGGAGCCAGGGGAGAATAATGGCAAAAGTCTCTCCTTGGCCTAGAACCTTAGGAATCTATGGGTGGATTTCAGAAGGACTGTGCTCATGTTTAATATTGTTAGGCTGTTTACACCATCCATCCATCCATCCATCCATTCTTAACAGTGTTCTGAGCTGAGGAATGGAATAATATGTCAAGGCAGGTAAGGAGATGAGAAATTGTTACAGGGAACTGCCATTACCAGGGTGACAAGCAAGGGAAGGTGGTTCTGCTTTCAGACCACCAGAGTTTGGGAAAGGTGGTCAACCAAGGCACTGTTCTCATGGCACTGCCTTTGAATGCCTGATCAGGCCAGAATAAACCATCAGTAACCCATGACTTCTGAAGGAAGAGACTGATTTGCCATGTATTACTGGACAGAAGAACTAGGCAGGATGTTTCACTTAGCTTTGTCCCCTGTGCTATTCAGTGCAGCACTGTAACTGACTGCTAGGGTGGGAAGTTGCTGTCATCCGCAGGACTTTTATCTCACTTGCCAGATAGCTAAATGAGAATGGGGCACTCTTTTTGATTGGACTATGCAGACAAAATAGGGGTCCTATTTTGATATACCCCCCCCCAATGTTTACTAGTTTCCCACTGTGAGCTGGCTGAGCTAGTCTTGGGGGTAGTAATGGAAGTCCCTGCCATAATGATGCTGACATATTACAGTGTTGATGCTGAGAGTGAGTAAGAGGTGATAGTCTTCTTGGTGACAGTCCCCAGACTATGGCTTTGATAACAATGGTTGGGGGCAATCCCTCTATATCAACACTGGGTATTGATGGCTCGGAATGGAAGCATCCTCCTCTCTTCTGTAGTCAAAAGTGACTCTGATCTTGAGTTGGGATGGGAGGGAGGAGAGGCAAGGAGAAGTCAACATAGTGATATTCTTAATGCAGAGGGAAGAAGCTGGATCTACAATACCTGTGCAGATCCTGCAACAGACAGTATAGGATGGGCAGCTCAATATGCTTCTTGCCCCTTCTTTTTGCAATTATTTTCACTAAGCATGCAATTTCTGGATTTTGCATGTATCCCATGAATTACATAACTTGTGTGCTGTTACAGCTTAAGCACACAGAACAGATGAATATCTCGTGCCACTTTCTTTCTTAGACAAAATTTACACTATGAGTTATCTATTGTTGGTGACTCTTCCAAGAACTCTAAATTGCCTTCAGACATCATTTACTTATTCCACTGTTTTTGGATACAGCCTATGCTTCTTCTGTTGCAAAGAGACAGTTAATTAAAAGATTCTTTTTTCTGAGATATGTTAATACCTTTTACCAGGTCTCACACCTAATTAGGTTACAGAAGAATGGCTCCATTTAACTGATAATGATGAAAGTCATGATAAGAAAGGCAACTAGTGCCAGATATTTCTTATTTGCACATTTGCCCCAAAGACAGAAAGGTGGTGGCCCTTTCCCTGAAAATATGGCTGGTTAATTGCCACTGCTGACTGATGTCAATAGTTCAAAAAGATAATAAATACTATCTCAAACTCAAGCCAGTAAAAAAATAAAATAAAAATAGTATAATCATCTTTGAAGATACCACATGGATGAATCAGTGAGTTATTTCAGATAGCCTTCCATACCTACCTGGCATGCTGAAATGACTCCACTAGCACAATTTAATGGAATATTGATATATTAAAGGCATTAATCTAGAAATGTATTCATTCTACCCACTTCTGGCACAGTTTTTATTTAATTCTTTCCAACCTCCCCTCCTGTAATGTTATTCGATTATTCACAAACTGTGAGCTCCCAGCCCTCTGAAGCAGCTCCTGGTTTAGTTTTAATAATTTATTATTTCCTTTCCTAACCTTCCCTGTACCCTGGGATCTGAGGGTAGTTTGTAACAATTAAAATAAATGAAAATGGAGGAAGAGTACCCAAAGGTGTGTGCTGTGTTGTGTTGTGTCACAGTGTGTGCTGCCCTGGCATCCATGATCACAAAATGCAAGTACATTCTGTGGAATTGTAATTGGAGAAATCTGAAAACAGATTAAGCTGAGAACACTGTGATTTACCACTATGCAGCTTCCAAACATGGACAAGGAAAAAGATAAGCTGTTAATGTAATAAACACCATACTGAGTTGGACTTCCAACTCATCTGGTACAGTAACCTGTTCTTGGAGCAGCAACCAGTGGCCTGATCTGGCCCACACCTCTACATGTTCCAGATCAGTGAGTCTAGTTAATTTTGATACACTGACCCAGATCAAAATGGTGGTAAGTGCAGAAAAGACACAAATCTCTGCTTTATGGATCCAGCAGGACCAAAACAGTATCAGGACCTGGATTATGTTAACAGATAGTCAGACCATCAGGTTCGGAGAAAGCAGAGAGAGAAAGTCAGGGGCAAGATTAGCTCAGGGGCTTACTCACTTTGGCCCTTTCTACACTTGGCCTTATTCTGGATTATATCTTGTAAAAAGAACTACTGCAGAAAGGGTCTTTGTCCCTATAGCTGACTTTTGTTATGTGTTCTCTTTACATTTTGCACACTTTTGATTGTTTCTTTGATATTGCTAGTCAAACATTCTTGGCACTTCATAGCCTTCAGTATTCTTTTCTTAATCCCTAGAAGACACTTCAACTATTTATTTTTATTTTAAATAATACGTAGGCCTTCTGGATAACCATTTATTCTGTTAGCCTTTTAAAAAAAATAACCAGTCTTATTAATTTTTTAAAAATTCCTCTTTTGAAGTTAAGTATGATTCTATACAACTCACTTTTCTGTTTTACACTCTTGCAGATTTTGAATTTTGTTGTACTTGGTCAGACAGCTCTCAGAGGTTTTAACTATGTCTTTCAGTAGTTGATTCTTTAAGACTAAGGACCTTTTGCACCTATGAGTCTTCCTCACCAGCCAGTGTACTAACAGCTTCCCTTCTGCACATTAGTCAGAATACGGGAGGCCCCACGCACTGCTACTATAGAGTGTCTGAATCTGATTCAGATCACTGGTGACCTGTAAATTTGGATGTATAACTCTGTGTTCCTAGGGATCCAGTTTGACAGTGTGCCTTATTGCACCACCAAAATGAGTCCCCCAGTTACTACTGGATTTATTTTGTTGATAAAGTTTTTGTTTTAAATGGACCATTCTTGATTTAATTCACTTAAGTGCAACCAGCAAAAAGGACCGGGAGGGAGGAAAGGAGTACAAATAAATTCTTCAATAATCCCAACAGTTGCTGAATTTTCAGTGGGAAAAGTAAGACCAGGGATTTCTTCCCCCCTTTTCAGGTACATGAACTACCAGCACTAGTTCCAATCAGCCCATATGGTCATTAGATGTTATGGGACCTAGAATCCAGGAAAATATGAAAGCACAGACTTCCCTTGATTATTCTGGTCAGCAGAAGGTGGCAAATCAACTTGCTAAAAAGAACTGAACACACAGCAGTTGTAACTGTAAATGTGTAGCACATAGTCTGTCTGGAATCATTTTCTGCTTTAATGTCTACATAGTATTGTTTCTCAGGTCTTTGGATAGGATGGTAGCTGACAGCTTTCTTTTTGTGAAATACAGTCATTACTCACCGAAGCTGATGCTTGACTGAAATAAGTTGTCTAACCTCAAGTCCCTTAAGGTCTAAAAACATTCTGTAAACCAAAGTAAAGATCAAACCAACCAACAAACCACATCTTCGTTTCTACTTGTAATATATCAGTGATCCCTTCCAAACTGTCCTTTATAACATTTGGTTTATGTGGAAGAGCAGAGCAAAAGCCTCTACAGATGCACAAGAGAAGGACAAAAACAGTCAAAGGATGTGAGAAAACGTATTTGTGGTTTGTTTGTTTGTTTTTAAAAAAGACACACATTAGTGTTTGCAAAGGCTTTTAGTGTAAGAAATAAAATGATTTAAAATTAGCCACTTGAAGGGCTTAGGAAGTATATTTCTTCATAGGTTTTTGCTTACTTTTTTTTACTCTCTCTTCCCCCTCTGGTGCCTCTGTAATGGCTTGCATTTTGCTTTTCCATATAAGGAAAATGGGAAAGAAAACTAAATGAGTTTTTTATACTGTAGTTTACATTAGCACTGTCCCAGATCGGTGTGTGTGGGGTAGGACCACTGTTGTCCATAGGTCCATCTCTCTTGCCAGGCAATCAACTGACTTTGCAAATTGAGTCTGAAAGCCTGTTTTTGTTGTTGGACCTGAAAGTCATATGGGTGCTGTTGATTCATCCCCATCCCACTCTGGTCATACCTATATAGGACAGGATGTCCTAATAATAATTCCAACTGAGGTTGTACCAGCTCTGTTCACACCTAGGTCATTCTCAGGGTGTTGTTGCTTTGGGCCTCATCACTCACACCTTTTTCCATGATCGATCTGAGCCTCCTCCATGGAACTCTTGGCTCTCCAACCCTTTTGCTGCATTAAATTATCTTCTTTCTTATTGGATGCAGTTATTTCTCTCAAGGGTAGCGAAGATGAATGTTTGTGGTTCTTTTTTAAGCCTGCTCCTCCCCCCCCCATGCCCACATTTCTTTTTAATGTAATTTTCTTCTCTGTGCAATTAATTTTTAAAATAATAAATTTGCAGAAAAACACTTGATAGAGGAATCATACACATAAACTGAGGAGATAAGGAGAGGTTCCTCATGAACTCCATGTGTGCACATTGGCTGAAAGGAAAGACTGGACCCCACCCACCATGGCACAGTTCAGCCTCCTTTAGCCCACCCCCCTGCTCACACTGAGAAAGTGAACATGGCCTGGGATGTCAGGATGGGGTGAGTCCTCTGGAAAAGAGAACTCCGATTAGAACGGTCTAACAGGGGTAGGCTAACTAGGAAAATGAATTGAATAAAAATAGTGTGAGTAATGTGACCTGAGGACAACCTTAGGTGGATGACCTGAAGTCATCCTAAACTAAAGGTGTGACCAAGGCCCTGTCTAAGCTGGCTGATGTAGTCTTGAATGTGGTGCTGAAACTTCTTCCATGGCGATGGTGAGGGAATTTCAACATCCGTGCTGAGGTGACTCTTAGTTGCCTGACTCATATCTCCATGACAACCAGTGGAACATTCTTAATATGTCACTGGCCCAACATATACAGCATAAAATGCCCTTGAACAGCTTGGAAATAATCCACTAATCAGATTTGAACTTACCAGCTCTGCTTCTCAAGGGTAGGGTCCCAATGCAAATTTATTTGCCCTTGAAGATTAATGGAATCTGAGACACTCTTGAATGCTCCAGGGAATTTTCCAATTCTCATGAATAGTGCTTTTGCCAAGGCTCTGGTCTAGCTGTGGATTGGAAGAGTCACTGAAACCATCACTCCCAAGTACACTTGACACAACTGTGGAACTCAGAGCACCTTGTTATTCATAAGCAATGAAACATGAGGGTCAATATAGAGCATGACTGGTATAAATCCCACACTGAATGTGACCAAACACAGTTAGGAACACATTATTATGTCTTCCACATGGTGGTGGTGGTTGTACAAAAAAGAATTATGTCTGCATGCCAGTTTCAGAGAGATTGCATTGTCTGCTTGCCCAATCCAACCATTCCATTCAAGATTAAGATGGCATAACAGCAAAACACATGTACAACTTCCAAGCCTTTCCCAAGACTGCAGAACGTAGACAACTCAGGAGTGGCTCTAGATTCTAGACAATATCCTTGTGGGGCTGGAATCAGAAGAAACGTAGCTGTCTTTGGCAGAATAAGGAATCTAGGTGTTCTTAGAACCTCAGTGTGTCTGTATGTGGACTAGAAAATCTGGGTTTCCCAGATAAATTCAGTGAATTGCTCAAGCCCCTGAGGCTGAGGACTGTGTTATTACATTGGTTGAAGTACGAGTGAGTTTTCTCTGTCTCCCTTCCTGCTTAACCAGCTACTTGCATTAGCTAAATCTTCTTCATCTATACAGACTGTTATTATGCATAGATATAACATTGTTATTATGTGCATGTATACAAATAATTCTTAAAGCTAAATGAGTGTAATTCTAACTTTTAAACTGTCACTCAAGTTTGTTTATGCAGAGTTCTTTCTGTTATATTTGCATTCAGTTCACCCAACTGGAGAGAATGCCAGTGAAGAGGTGGAAATGAAAGCATTATAAGTTAATAAGTGATCTGAATCTCTTAGGAATATGATAAAGTTTTTTTTAATGCATGCATTACTCCTCTAACAAATATCTGCAGAAGACATTGCCTGCTGATAGGATAGAATCTAAGAAACGACTACATAATTTCTGCATATGGACATTTCAAGCATCAAATAACCTATACTTATTGTATAGTTCATGCTTATTGTAGAAAATACCCATGAGTTCACAGCCTCCTATTATTGCTAAGCACTTGGGGTAAAGCATTCCAGATCATAAGAACATAAGAGAAGCCCTGCTGTATCAGGCCACAGCCCATCTAGTCCAGCGTCCTGTCGCACACAGTGGTCCACCAAATGCTCATGGGTATCTCAAGCAGAATCCCAGCAAATGGTCTTAGAAGCGCCACGGTCCTCCCAGCCTGAAAGATGCACCTAGGTATTCATTCTAGTAGCCATTGATACATCTGTCATCCATAAATTTGTCTAACCCTACCTTAAAGCCATTTAGGTTGGTAGCTGTTACTACCACTTCCGGCAGCAAATTCCATAAACCAATGACCTTCTGGGTAAAGAAATATTTCCCCTTCTCAGATCCGGCTCTCCTATCCATCAGCTTCATAGAGTGATTCCTGGTTCTAGTCTTGTGTGATAGAGAAAAGAAAATTTCTCTATTCACCTTTTCTATACCATGCATAATGTATATATATATATATATACTTCAATCAGTCCCCTCTTAAATGCCATTTCTCCAGACTGAAGAGGCCTAGACGTTGCAGCCTGGTTTTGTAAGGGACGTGTTTCAGATCCTTTAATCATTTTGGTTGCCCTTTTCTGCACCTTGTCCAGTTCCACAATATCCTTTTTGAGGTGTGGAGACCAGAATTGTACACAATATTCCAAATGTGGCCTCACCATAGATTTTATAAAGAGGCAAAATGACACTTGTTGACTTATTTTCTATTTCCTTCCTAATGATTCCCAGCACTGAATTAGCTTTTTTGCTGCTGCTGCACATTGGCTTGACACCTTCATTGAACTGTCCACCAGAACCCCGAGATCCCTTTCCTGGTGTGTTGCAGAAAGCTCAGACCCCATCAGTTTATAGACATAATTTGGATTTTTGGCCCCGATGTGCATTACTTTTCACTTGTTAAGATGAAAGCACATTTGCGACTTGGTTGCCCACTCTACCCAATGCTAAAGAGATCCTTCTGGAGCTCTTGGGAATCCCTTATCATTTTTTACTACCCTAAACAATTTAGTATCATCAGCAAACTTTGCTATTTTACTATGTACCCCTTCTTCTAGATCATTGATGAATAAATTAAAAAGCATTGGTCCCAACACTGAGCCTTGAGGGACCCCACTTTTTACCTCTTTTCACCCTGAGAATTGGCCATTTATTACTACTCTCTGCTTCCTACCCTTGAGCAAGACACAAATCTAGGACAGAACCTGCCCTTTTATTCCATGGCTGATGAGTTTACTCAGTAGCCTTTGATGTGGGACTTTGTCAAAAGCGTTCTGAAAGTCCAGATAGACAATGTCTACTGGTTCACCTTTATCCATGTGTTTGTTGACACTCTCAAAGAATTCCAACAAATTTGTAAGGTATTATTTACTTTTGCAGAAGCCACACTGGCTTTTGTTCAGCAATACTTGCTCCTCCATGTGCACACTAATTTTGTCTTTTATGATGGTTTCCATCACCTTACATTGAACTGAGGTTAAGCTAATGAGTCTGTAATTGCCTGGATCACCCCTGGATCCCATTTGAAGACTGCTACCCTCCAGTCCTCAGATACAAAGCCTGATGTTAGGGAAAGATTTTATATTTTTGCTAGAAGGTTGGCAATTTCGCATTTGAGTTCCTTAAGGACTCTTGGACCCCTTGTTGGTTCCATGACCATTTGCTCCATGGAATAGTCATTTAGCAGGTCTAGGAATTTTCTCTGTCTTTCCTGAGTTGAAGATGAATTCACCCAGTCTATGTTAGGATAATTTAAGTCTCCCTATCTTTTTATGATGCCTCCTTTACCTCATTTTCCAATTGTTGATCTCCTTTGGGCATTTGGTTGGGAGGACGATAGCATGTCCCTATTGTTAGGCTTTGTTTTTGGTATTTTTACCCGGTTTGTAAGATTCTATCTCTTCCTTAATATACAAGGCTACACCACCTCCATGTCACCCTTCCCTGTCTTTCCTGTACAGTTGGTAACCTGGGATGACTGTATCCCATTGGTTTTCACTGGTCTACCAGGGTTCAGTTATGCCAATAATATCAATCCTATTATCCATCACTAAACTCCCCTATTTTAGCTCGAAGGCTTCTGGTGTTTGCATATATACATTTCTATTCACTCCTCTGGTCCAAATTCTGCCATCGAGGACCACGTGAATCCTTATACTGAACCTTGCATCATTCTGCTGTACAAGCATTCAGTAATCTGAATCAGGAGAGGCGGTTGAAGTGCTTGACAGGTGTCTGGAGGCGGTAATGGGCTGGATGAGGGTGAATAAATTGAAACTGAATCCAGACAAGACAGAGGTGCTGTGTGTTACAGGATCTCGGGTCCGGGTAGTTGGGAGATACCCTGTCCTTGATGGGGTTGCAATGCCCTGGAAGGGACAGGTCCGTAACCTGGGTGTACTCCTGGACTCCACGCTAACACTTGAAGCTCAGGTGGAGGCTGTGGCCAGGAGTGCCTACTCCCAACTATGGCTAGTCCGGCAACTGAAGCCTCTTCTGGATAGAGACGACTTAACCACAGTTATCCATGCTCTGGTAACCTCTAGATTGGACTACTGTAATGCACTCTACATGGGGCTACCCTTGAAGACGGTTCGGAAGTTGCAGCTAGTGCAAAATGCAGCCGCTAGAATGCTGACCGGAACACCTAGCCGGATGCACATCACGCCGGTCTTAAAAGAATTGCACTGGCTGCCAATTCGCTACCAAGCCCAATTCAAGGTTTTGACTCTGACTTATAAGGCCCTAAATGACTTGGGCCCCAAATATCTAAAGGAACGCCTTCTCCCATATCAACCTGCCCGTGCCTTAAGATCAAGTGGTGAGGCCCTCCTGGTTGTCCCACCACCTTCAGTAGTGAGGCTGGTGGGCACCCGGGAGAGAGCCTTTTCTGTGATGCCCCCCAGACTACGGAATAGCCTCCCCCTCGAGGTGCATCATGCCCCTTCCTTATATATATTTAGGAGGGCGGTGAAGACACACCTCTTTGCCCTGGCCTTTGGCTGAGTTGCTTATGCCCCCTCCCCGCCCAGTACAGACACTGTCATTTTAAACATATTGTATACTGTTTTACACTTCTGTGAATTTTTAATGTCTTTTAATGTATATTCTATTTTAATATGTTGTTACCCGCCCAGAGACCTTCGGGTATGGGGTGGGATAGAAATGTAAATAAATAAATAAATAAATAAATAAATAAATAAATAAATAAATAAATAAATAAATAAATAAATAAATAATCTGTTAATGTTGTGCAAAATAGTTTATTGCTATTGAAAAAATAAATGCTTGGTTCAAAATAGGAACTATATTAACAATGGGTTTCCATATTTCTGAAAAACACAGTTTTTGTGTTTGACCTTGCATAATACATGTTTGATATGAAGTAAGTTCATTAACCATTAGTTCCCAAGTATAATTGTGCCATTTGCAAACAGAAGTTTTACTGTTATCTTTCCATTGATAAATAAGGAATAACTATTAAAAGTGAATACAGAAAGGATACAGTATTAACATTAGCCAAAAAACATAATGCAAGAAATAGAGTAATATTATTCTCCTGAAATATTTTTACCATTTCTTCTTGTAATTATTCATGCTTTACATATTCACATGCCCACTATTTACAGGCCAAATACAATGACATAGATACAGCATGTTGATGTTTGTTAATAAAAGATCACATAGAAATGAACACTATCAGGCACATAAATCCCTCAACACTTTCCCCACCTATATGGTCATCCAGTAGTCAATAAATAAACATTTTTGTTCACTCCCCACTTTCTTTCATCAGTATAATGACCTTGGTTCTGCCAGAATCCCCCACTTATTGCATCCATGCCAACAATTTGATGGAGTATTTAGAAGCATTCTAGATAATGAATTTGTGCTATGGTATCATTTATATGTCATCATTTTTTAAAAAAAAAAACCACATATATAACCTAGCTTGACTTTTGGAGATATATCTAAGAATTTTTAAGTTTTTTCAAACATTGCTAATTTTTTAAAAATGAGCTTATTCCATAATGTGACATTATAAAATTAAACTTTGAACCATGCATAGGGGAATTTTCTAGGATAACTTTTAATTAATCTTTACACCTAGAATTCCCAGAACTTATGCAGAGAATTATTTTTCTTCCATCTTGTGCCAGTGTCATTTAATATCTATATGAAGCTTCTGGGAGTGGTCATCAGAAATGCTACGGTATTGGCCTACAACACCATTTGATGGCAAACTCCAAGTTATCTAGCATCTAAAGTGTCTTGGCATATCCCAGCTAGAAATTTACGATCTGCAGACAAAGTTTTTTTGGTAGTTTCTCAAACACACATCGCAACCTCTAAACTGCAAGCTTTCCAAGACCTGGTCCCCCACTTTTGGAATAATCTTAAACCAGTCCTTAGGTTAGAGGAAGATTTTGTTTGAAAACCTTCCTTTTTAATACTCCTTTAATAATACTTTTTAATATGAAGCTTCTACAGCATTTTAGCTGTAGTGCGAAGAGGCCTGTAGATTCTATGCCTTGCATACAAAACATTATTAACAACATGTGATTAGTGCACTTAATAAATCCTCTTTCCTATTACACTGAGATTATCTGAAGAGATCCTGCCATGGATAGTACCAATTACTCAGTGTCATCTAACAAGCTCGTAAAGCCCAGGCTTTTGATATGGTACCTACACAGCAAAATGCCTGCCCCTCTGATGTTGGTGAGGTACGTACTATGATATCATTTAACTGTCTGACAAAGACTTAGCTTTTGGTCCAGCCATTCCCAATGTGAAGAAATTTGTGTTTCCTCATCACACACTGCTTTAGAATTTGTTTTTAGTTAGGCTATTTCCATAATTGTTTTAACTGTGTTTTTAAATTTATGCTGTTAGCTAGTTTATGGTATTTTAGAAGGATCAGTAGGTAGGTAATAGCTAGCTAGCTAGATGGTAGATAGGTAGATGGTAGTTGGAACATCAGACAGACAGACAGACAGACAGACAGACAGACAGACAGATAGATAGATAGATAGATAGATAGATAGATAGATAGATAGATAGATAGATAGATAGATAGATAGATAGATAGATAGATAGATAGATAGATAGATAGATAGATAGATAGATAGATAGGCAATGTGTGTGAGACAAAAGAGAGAAATGAGAAATAAGATACACACACAAATGTGTGTTTATGGGTGTGTTTGTGCATATCTCCAATTATTTTATTTCCCCAAATATGATTGGAACTGGCAAATCTTATTCACATTTTTTTTGTTACTGAGCCCACCTGAGCATCTTAGAATAGTAGCAGAACCAGGAAAGTTCCCAAGCAGCTTGTTTATCTTTCTGATCCACCTAGGGAACAATAAAACAGATCACACAGCTAAAGCAGAAAACAATTTAGATTTTAGCTGGAAATTGAAATGTTGAACAGGCTTATTCAGGTATGCATCCCAGCACAGCAGAGTAGACTAGTGTGCCAGTCTAAGCTCTGGGAATCCAAGGTCAAAATCACAATGCAGCCAAAGTCTAAATCCCACCTGATGACTCTGGATTAGTCACTGCCTCTCAGCCTAAATTATCTGACAACACTTTTTGCAGACAAATGCAGTGAAAGAAAACAAATGATCGCAGCCTTGAGCTATTTATAAGAAATATGGGATGCAAACACAAAAATTAACAATAAAAAATAGATAACTTTTACATTGACATGCCACAAAGTACAACTTTGAATTCAGTTCCAATGCAGTTTGATTTAAGAAAACAACTACAAAGAATATTAAAAGGTAGTTGCCTGTTGCTTTAGAAATCTTATTATCCTGGCAATTGTCATGTGCCTTGAATAATTACACGTCTGGCAAAAGGTCAGCAAGTGGCATGAGGTCTCTGTGCTAATTAGGTTTCTGTTGTCATTCAGCTTTTCAAGGCACATAGGAAATTGTGGCATCTGAAAGTGCATGTGAAGTTGGAGTCACAGAACTGAAAACAAAAGTGGCATTCACAATATTTGGTACACTGTATATTGGCATAGGTTTGCATAGGATAAAATGTGACAAGGATCTGAGTACTTTCCAGATCAGTGTGTTGCACTTATGGGACTTCAACATTAAATTTTGCATGGATATATCAAGACAGCAACATTGACTGAGGGTCCTTCTGAACTGGGCCTTATTCCAGGATATATCCTGGAAATGCCGAGTTCAGAAACAGCCTGAATGTAGTCTCTTCCACCATAGACAATCTCTGGCCAGCTTAGTAGGACTTTGTATGCTCTGTTGTCATAAACCTTTCTAGGTATATGGGCACCAAGAAGACTGTAGAAGCATTGTATCAGTCACAACATTATTTACTTGGGACGTGGAAAGTATTATTGATAAGCTATGAAAAGCAAGGAAATACTGTCTATTAGTTTAAGCTTCCTTAAATCAGAAAGTGAGGGAAGGCTTTCGCAGTGTCATCTCCCAGGCAGGTGAGGGCAGGGAGACAGACCCACACGCATGCTTACGGCTGTCCTTTGAGGGCTCAGAAGTAGTCAGCATCTGGTCAGTCCAAGGTCAGGACTCCAGAAGTTGAGCAAAGTCACAAGAGGGTCCAAGAGTCAGAATATGGGCATACTAGGAATTGCATCAGAATTATCTGGAACACCGGTTCAGTGTGTGCAGCTCAGGTAAGTAGAGGAGTCATCACCACACCCTTGCTGGCGCAGCTGAGTCAAACACTGCGACGGGTGCCTCACCTATTTCTGCTGCTGAAGGAGAGGGGAGGGGCACTCTTGGGGTTGACTGTCCGAGTTCTGATATGCTGACAATATAACAATAAGGGAGTGGCAAGATGAATTATGGAGAATTATGATAAATGAATTTATCATATGTAAACACCATCAAATGGAAGATGACAACACTAATGAGCATTTTTTTGCCAAATATGAGGACCATGTATAGAAGGACTGTTAGCACAAATACATGTATTAAAGAAAAGAATTTTCTATTGAAGTGGCTGTATGCCTAGACAGTAGCCACAATTAAGTCAACTGAATTGGCCTATAACAGGAGACGGGGGAAGGGATATATCAGTACACGTTGTGTTTGTTTATTTACTGTTGTTTTTACTTGAGGCATGTATATATGTATATTAAGTATGTTACTATCTAATAAATATTTGAATTTTTTTAAAAAGAAACATATGTGCCTCTAATTTGGGAGGAGGAGCAGGAATCAAGAACAGTAGACATTTCAAAAATCCTAAGCACAATCAGTGGAACTACAAGAAAGAAATAATATAAAGAAGAAAGAAGAATAAGAGTTGGCCTTTCTACCCCGCTTTTCTCACCCATTTAAGTGAATTCAGAGTGCCTGACAAAGCTTTCTATTCTTCTCCTAACAGAACACCCTGTGAGGTAGGTGGGGCTGTGAAAGCTCAGAAAAGAGCTGTGACTTAGCCCAAGGTCACCCAGCTGGCTTTGTGGAGGAGTGTGAAATCAAACCTGGTATTGTCAGATAAGAGACCGGCTTCCTAACTACTAGACCAAACTGGCTCACCGGAAAGGAGATCATAGAAGGCATATTGAAGAAACAAGTAGCACAGAATAGTAATTACAGTATATGTCAGACTATGCTTTGGAATGAAGACATTGAACAGAGACTCTTCCATTGAGGGCCTCTGTACATCTTCAAGCTTATCAGAACTATTCAAAGAACTGCTGTGCTAGCTAATTAGTGATTTGGATCATCATGTCAGATTGTGAGGTTACAATGAGTTTGAAATCCAATTAACGAAAATCATTTCTTGCTGATTATACAACTGAACGAAGATCACTATATTGACCTTTCTTGTTTGGATACCTTACATTATATCTGTGGTTTAATTGCAAAGACTCCCCTAATTTGATGAGCTTATTAAGTGTCAAGTTTGGCTTACGGGATCTTTTCTACTATAAGCTGTCTCTAGTCTGAAAATAGATATTTGTTATTGCTTTTGATAGAACTGAAACCACCATCCTGAATAAGTAGACTTCGTCCTTAATGTCTATGAAAGCAATTTCTCCAAATAGTACTAAGCTTAATAGATGGTTCAGCTTTAAAAGCCATATGTAATAGCATCAATGCATTTGAATGAAACCTAGGTTCATGTAAACAGCAATTAATCTTTCCTTAAACTTTCTTCAGTTTAAAAGAGTAGCAAAGCTATAGCTGTCAAGGCCTATATATTACCCATGACTGTGGCACCCAAATATTAACTGTAAACTTGATCATACACAGATTGGGAGGTTTCTCAGAGAAAAAGATGGCAGTTATTTTGATAGGGACCTCTGGCCAAAATAGAGTCCCTTGCCCAAACAGGCTTGCCTAAATTCATTTGTGCCTTGCTATGAGAATTGTCTGTAAAGCTCTTATTTGCCAAAATAAGAGATGTAGCACTACCAAGAATGGTGTATAAAGTTCATTGAAGGAAACTTAATCTTAAGTTCGACCCAGTAGCGTTAGAAGGACCATGATAATACTTACTAACATAATGCAATTGTAACAGACATGCATTGTAGAATTATGCTGCATTAACACAAATATAACCAATCATATTGTCTGTAAACAATAACAATGTGTACATTTTATTGTTTTGTTAAGTACCATGAGGTTGGAACTTACTTCTGATGTCTGCATAAATGCAACAATCCATTTTTCTTGCGAGATAAAGAACAATCACTTAAACTATGCAGTTTTTGAACTACAGAGTAGTTTGCAGAAACTTAACTACCATGTAAAATGAGGGCAACTGTAGTGTAATCATTACACAACTTGCTTACTGTGAGGAAAATTAGTTCATAATAACTCTATTCCTTTGGAACTGCAGAGAAGTAAGTAAATACTTTGTTCCACAATATAAGACAACATGAAGAAAAGAAAGTGATAGATGTTGATTGAATGAAAATGCACAGAAATTAAATGAAATGCATAAATGGATATGTATCAGCATTGGGATATAAGCAAAACAGTAGACATATTTGCATTATCTATTCATTTGTCCAAAAACCTAGATTGGTGTCCCTGAGAGCTGCCTTTACCAGAGCTGTAAGTAAATAACCTAGGGGTTTTCAGATAAAGTACCTGATGGTCCGAGGCCTTTATAGTTTGTGCTTCAACCAACTGCAGCTTTGCGCATTCTTGATCAGAAGGCATGATAGTCATTTGGTTTCTTTCAGTTAGTTACTTTTCAAACAATATAATCAGTGGGCAATGAGGTTAGCCTGAAGCTTGGGGTTCTTGTTTGTGTGTATGTGTTTCTACATAAATCAACTAACAGAATCTGATAAAAATTCTATTATGTACTGTCCACCAGGAAACCAGATTTGAAAATGACAGCTACCAATGATTTATAACTTACTGTGTTTTGGCATGCATAAATGGTCATCTGTAGTCTTCTGCTAGACATCAGTTCCATAAAAGTTGTATGATAATATTAAAATACTGAGTTTTCAAATTTGCTGGAGGCTGCATACAACTGCTCCTCCACATGGCTAGCTATGCCATTTATTTTATAATATCTGGCTCTCAAATGCAAATGTACCTTGCTTGCAGTTTGCAAACCAATTTTGGAAGTGTGTGAAAACTGTCTGCAGTCCACAATTTAAATCGTGACATTTGGAAATCTATATATTTCTTTTTCTTTTACAAAATCTGGAACAAGTTTTCAGAAAAAGGCAGTTCCTGTTTTGAGAGTAGAGTAATTTGAATTCTTAAAATGGCTATTTACTGGTGAATATCTCCAGTTTGCGTGTACACCCCAAAATCAGAACACATATAATGCAAATATGACTTTCACAAAACAAATGACATGAGTTCATTTGTTGTGAGGGGACAGGGAGGGCAAATAAATAAGTAAATAAATAAGTGTTGGGATGGATTTTTTCACTAACTATATAGCCAATTAATTTTAAATATCAGAAATCAATCACATTTAAAAATGTATCCTCCAACACAACAATTAAACACACTCCTTTATGGAGGAGAAGGAGTCAATTGAAATAATTTTGGTAGATAGAATCTTGTTTCATGTCAGGACTGAAAGGATTCTTTTGCAGAGAGGTAGTGGTGAATGCAGGCTCCTAAAACATGTGTGTGAAAGGTAGAGAACAGGACTCAACATTATTAAAAAGCACCCCCAATGTTCCTACACTGGCTTCTTTTCTCTTCATTACTGGTATAGCAAAGCTAATGCAACCGATTCCCATGGTGACCAAGTAGAGTTTTTTGTTTTTACATCCTTTTTCAGTTGGTTGGAATGGATTTTTAAAAAAGAAAAATGCATTCTAGTTTCCAGATACAATATAAGCAGGCCTAAGCACACAGGGACACTGTGCCATCCTGTATGGAGATAGGAGGAATGAAATTAATTGCTGGGTATAGGAAGTGATGCTGAGATGAGCAAAGATAAATTACAGCAGCTAATGGATAGGTGAAACACAGTAATATGGTCAAAGATCAGCTCCTTTCTGCACTTACCTGGAATCCCAATAAGTAGCCTCCACAGTCATCTTCTGGTCCTCATTGATCCCTGAGTTAGATGGAGTATGACCCAGATCAGAGAGGCCATGATTGGAATCACTGGTAGAACCATTTAAATGAGTCTACTGGTAAACCAAAATTGGCCTGGTCCAGAACATGGGAGGCATGGAGAAGACACACGTCCTATGTTTGCCACTACCATGTGACACATTTGACAGCATGCCAAAGCACGCTACTGAAATATGCTCATCAGAGACTCCAAAGTAGGACTTTTTGATCCTAGTACTTCGAACCCAGTCCCAGACCTCACACATGTTTTGCAGCAGGGGTGGGGGCTGGTCTGGATCATGCCTTTCCATGATCACAACCAACAGTCCTGACTGATCCAGGCTCACTGATTCAGATCACGAGCAAGTAAGTGCAGAAAAGGCCTTAGTTTTGGGACAACATATTCATCCCCCTTGTATTACTGATCTAATCAGACATATACAGCTCATTCAGTAAAACAATTGGTACTTCATTCTGCCCCCCGCCCCAATTCCCTGGAATCAGGGAAATCTCCTTTCTAGCCTTTCAGTGTGTAATCCATCCTAAAGGATAGCTTTTACAGCACTAGCCTTATATAAAATATTTAAAGAGAGACATTTCTCAAATGATTATTGCTGTGACTATTTTTTATTGATTTTTGCTCAGTTAAGGGGGGAACCTTGCAGCTAGAGAGACACAGAATGATGGTTATGGCGTTGGAACAGATCTTATGTGCAATATTGTTAGGTATAATCCATGCTATTATTTCTGATGCTGTAACAAATGGTGGTTGGCACTTCATGTAGCTTAGTTGGCTGCAGGTCAAAGTAGCTAATAGGAAGTGGTACTGAGGTCAGTCTAGATACATAGGGCCTTTCTGCACTTACCTGTGCATATCTAGATCTGTAGATCTGGATAGGCTGGGCCTGGTCTTGATCTTGTTTTGGACCAGCCCCTGTGCCAATCTCAATGCCCAGGAACAAAGATTACTGAAATCAGAGCCCTTGGTAGACCCATTTCAGCAGTGCAACAAAGTAAATCTTGAAAATGTGTTCCCAAAATCCTAATATGCTAGTAGGCCTTTTTATCAAGGAAATCTGGTATTCTGGATCTAAAGCAGATCAGAAAACCATTTGGGACCCCCTGATCTCATGTACACTTCATCTCATACAGATGTAGCCAATCAGCAGCAACAAACAGGGATGAGGCCTTGCTTGTCCACACCATCATGTGGACAGAATAGGCCCAGATGACCAAGATCCAGAGGTAAGTACAGAAAGGCCTTAATAATAAATAATGGGTAGATGAAACAATGGGTGTTTTTCACTGTCACTAAAAGTACCCATTAAGTACCCATAAATGGGTACGTAATGGCATTTTTGTACCCGTTAATGAGTACTTAATGGATACTTTTAGTGACAGTGGAAAAACACCCAAAATAAGACTTGCTATTGAAGTCCATATGAAACATTAACCCTACCAAAGAAAGTAGAATAGACACAGACAGGTTATCCCTTAACTGAAACAGACATGAACAATAACAAAGAATAGACTCAATTTCTAGAATTCCCAGAGATGGTGGTATGTTGTCCACTTTGCCATTGTGGGCCAGTCACTCCTGGCTGCAATAAAAATTATTTTCTATTTGTTTGGGCTAAACTACGCTCAGCCACAAAAGTTAAAATGTTTACCTATTTGTTCTCATCATTATATTTGTCTCCATCTCCTTAACTCTATCAGTAAGACAAATAGTTAACAAAGAGTTGAAATCAGTCAAATTGTTTTGTACCTCAAACATTTTATTCAAGATAAAGATCTCAGGTTTTTTTAATAGCATTGTGCTTGCTCATACAGATCCATTCTATAATAAGAAACACGGCTTTGATATTTTAGTTTTTAGTTTGCTAATTTTCTGGTTAATGACTAGCGCATTCTACAGCTTTCCCCCTGAAATCCAGGCTTGGAGCACTACTGCCAAACCTGCACCTGTCCATGAAACTGCAGATGGCTCGTGTATCACAGGCTATTGCCTTCAAATCAGGAAGGAGGAGGAGATCCATCTTGCTTTTGTGAGGTGAACACAACTTCCAAAACACTAATTATTTGTTCTTCACAATATTACGGATGTCTCATGCATTTACAACTGGGATTCATCTTCATGCATCATTAAAAGCCTAATGCATCCTCTTTAGAGAAAGAAAGAGAAAAAGTCTGCTTTCCAGAAATTATAGATTCTTTAGTTATTCTGTCCAAATTATTGATGCCAAGATTTTTTTAAAAATGAAATTTGCAAGTAACAGAGGCAAGAAGATACCATGATATATTTGTAACAGGTCTCCAATTATCATAGATTTTATTAACTTATAACAATCGAAACGCCTCAGTTTTCTGGAGTCAGCAATCCAACTGGCCACTGTTTCTTTGATATAACTGAATAAGATCTAAATAATCAGTAATTGTGAAGTATGTGCATGCATTTATGCACTAAACAAATAGATATGATATCATCATATGTGATATTTTCATGGTTTGCTGGAATATAAATTCTCTCTGTGTAAACAGTTGCCATATATGAATTATTACTGTAATATAGCACTTGATCAAGTAAATTATGTATTTATACAATTGTGCAAACAGTGCTGTTCCATACTGTGCTGCCTGTGGTATGAACTAGCAGGCCACACTGATCCAGATACACTTGTTTGGATCATGATCTTTCTCTGCAGGAAGGTCTTAGATGCTATCGATCCATTAAAAGGTGTGTTCTGTATTTTGTACAGCATAAGTATTAGGCTTATTTGTTACAGACTTCCCCCCCGCCATTTTTTTAATCCATGAGAGAGAACTGAAAAGGGCCATGTTTTGCTGCTAAACCCAAAATGCTCTTCTTTAAATGGTTTTAATTCACCCAAGTTTTCATGCTACATCCCTGACAGCTACAGGAATTAGTGTTTGCCTTTATCAAAACCCTAACTCTGAGGGTGCCAGGATTGACCTAGGACCTATGAAATTCAATAATACTGAGGTTTATTACTGTATTATAGCCCATTCTGCCAGATCATAAAATGAGTACATAGCAGAGTGAGAGAGCTGGGCATAAGTACATAACCAGTTGTTATGGGCTAGATACATGAAGAGACCTGCCTACTAATAAATCATGTTGTATCCATCCTGTTTACCCCATTCATTCTTGTCATGAGATAAAATGTCAGTTTTCTAGAGTACCAATTACGTTTTATCAGCCTGGTAACCAAGGAGGCAAATGGTAATTGTCATGTAACATTGTGTAAGATTGCAATAACTGAACAATCACACCTTTAATCAGCAGTAATTCAGTTCTCGTACCTGTTTTAGTGTTAGTTCTTTTCAGTCATGCCATAAATCATGAGCTGAGGCACCAGAATACACTGAGAAAACCAAGTGCATTGCTGAAGCTTTTCAAACAAATTTCTTATCTAAAACCTAACATGGAGGCCACTTAAAGGAGCTTCATATTCTAATCTTTAGCCACAGATTGAGGCTGTATCTCTTTTATGCAACACACACACACCAGAAGGCTGCCTATCTGCATGGGACCATGCTCTGGAACAGTAGAATGCTGTATCCCACTCTACTGGCACACTTTTAATCAATGTTCCCCTCCATGATCTGGTATACTACATATGCCCTTTTCAGCCAGGCAGCCCGAAACTGCAACTTTAGTCAGATAAAGTCCTGACTAAAAACTTTGAAGGCCAGGAATTAAATTTCCTAGCCTTTGACGTTGGATGGGCTTTCTGGAAAGCTGTTTGAGTGGACAATCTGTAACCTGGCTCATCGTTGCATGGCCTAGGTGGCTTGGATGTGTGCAGCATGGGATAATCCCTACTGTTTGTGATAGGCCATATGTTCTGTACCTATAGCTGGGGCAGCTTGCTTTTGAGTACAACCATTGCTTTAAATGATTGTGTTGTTTTATGGAAGTTGGCGCCTAGACATCTGAGCATTTCAAGTTAGATAGTAGAAGAGGTCATCATCAGTGGTAACAGAGCCTTTTTCCTATAGATTTTCTGTGCACTAATGCACTTTTTCAAAGATGTGGCATTGTCTTTCAAGGGCTTCCTCCACACAGTTGAAAATGGACATTCCTCAAGCACTCTGGTGCACAGCAGACACATAGGGCTTACAAGCTATCCATTACATACAAAATCCACCCTCAGGATCTTTCTTCACATGAGACATGAGAAGCAATTTGGAGACAAATTGTGACCTTAGTTGCCTCTTCCATTGCTATGTAGAATGGTGACGGCAGAGAAGATAAATTACCAAGTCAGATGTCGCACAACCTAGCCTAGTTTAGAGCCAGACCAAAAACTGCTGATTTCTGGGCCTGCTTCTAGTCCAAAGTGAAATTGCAATAGGTAGAAATCTCTTCACTATCCAGCTGGGAGGTTTTCAGCAGCTGGGAGGCATTTGTCATGGGGATGGCTTGTTACCAGATCAACTTTGGATGTGCAGGCATCATAAGAAATCTTGACTGCAAAACCGGAACGTGAAATATACCGGGTTTTGACATATGAATTTGGCTATATGATTGGCATAATTAAAAGCTAAAGGCAGACCATGAAACGTGGAAAGGCCTTAAAATAGCGAGACTGAAGCCATATTGAGAAAAAGACAAGTCTGGAGTTTAAAAAAAAGGACATAGTTTTCCTCTCTCAAGTCACAAGCTGGCTGTTTGCAAAAGATAAAAGTCTGTATGCAAGAAACACAGCCTGAGATTTAATCTTGATTGAGTCAAGACAGAGTCCTAGCACCTGAAAAGTCTTTGTTTTCTTCCTTTTGGGGTGACAGATTTTTAAATAATGAAGGAGAAATAAAACCATGGAATCTGGGACAGAGGTTGGTTTGTTTATTTTTAATTTTAATAAAGAATAAAATGGAATGGATTTTTGGAAGAGATCTGGGTAAAATAAGTATACCAGAATTTGGAATTACTATCTAAATTGGAAATGGCCCATTCACCAGTATTAGAATGTCAGGATGTTGGAGGTGACTCACTGTTTACACCTTTGTTGACATCTTAGCAGAATTGGGTAAGTTTGCTGATGTTTGCATACACGGAGTGAGTCCAGTTGAAGGGATTAAGTGAGTCAGTAGAGGTGCTAAAATGTTAATTTAAGGTAAACTTTTGCAAATCAAACAGGGATACAATAGTATTGGGCTGACTCGCCATTTACACCTTTTTATTCATTAACAAGGGAAGAACATCAGCAGTTTTTGGTTCCAATTTTTGCTATAAAAATGGCAAAGAAGAGATGGTTTTGAGGTCTTCTCCTTCTGGTCATCAGAGGAGGGAGGTCTTCTTCTTCTGGTCATCATGGGAGGCTAAAGAGACCTGGAGAAATTTTTCTTCCCCCCCCCCCTTTCTTCTTTCTGCTACACAGAACGTGGACAGAGTTTTGCTGCAAGAACTGCAGTTTAAAACTTTTGCATTCTGAATTTGGCTGGTTTTGTAGAGGCAATTATAAAGATTATTTTTAATGTATTTCTTTTGGATTTTTGTCCATTTTGGAGACCAGTCTGACTGAGACTGAAGCACATTTTACCAATTTTGAAAATATTTTTGTTCTGGAAGCGGAGATAGTTTGCTGAAATCCTACACATCTTCAGCTTTGGACTTCTTGGGCATGAAGAATACAACATGGTGGTGAGACAGAAGATTGGTATCCTCCATTCACTTTCCCTTATTTTTCTTTAGAACTTTTTTTTTTTTGGTTAGGGGTTCTTTCTAGTATTAGGAGTTTTCCATTCCCTTTCTGGCTGTTTTATATTTGCAATTTTTTTTTAATGAGAATTTTATTCTCATTCCTTAATTCATATTTATGAAAAGCAATTTGTTTTGGGTTTGGGGGTGCTTTTGCTGCATAACTACAAATTAATTGTTTTAATAAAAGAGGGATAAATTCAGTTAAATGCACAAAGATTTCTTAATGGGAGATGTTCATTTCTTCAGTCATTTTGCAATTACTGCATGCTTATTTCTGTTCTGAAATGTTTCTGATATGGCTTTATATTTCATTTCAACTTCTTTTCTGTATTTCTAATAAATTCTTTGCACTGATTTAATAAGAAATATTGACTTTAGAGTCTAAAATGATTATTGTCTCTGTTTTATGGCTATCCCTCATTATTGAAACTTGTGAAAAGATCTAGCTGCCTATTCCCCTAAAAAGAAGTCAAATTTGGTGTTTCTGGGTTTTAAAATAGCCCAGATCATCCATATCTGCTTACAATTATACTGGAGCAGATCTGGTATCAAGCTCAGCTCCCACCTCTGCAGCTGGTCCACAGACTCCCATGCTGAGATGTCCCATCTTCTAGTATTCTAGATGCCAAACTAAATTCCTTCATCCTTTCATCACCTAACTGTATTTACTTTTTTAATGTGTGCTATATGTTTTATACAGTAGGTAATTTTTTTATTCTAACAGGTTACTGAGTTTTATAAAAGATAGAACTATATATAAGTGTATTTTAATGAAAAACATGTTTTGGATGCTTTTATTTTTTTTAAAAAAAAACTTTATTAAGTCCCACCTTTTCTCATTGCCTTTTATTCTGGGTGTACATATGCTAGATTAATGTTCTGCAGCTTGTACTTACTGTGTTCTTCAAATGTTCTTAGACTGCAGTTTCTGATACTCCAAATCATTACAACCTTGGCTTCCTGGAACTAAAATTAGACTGGCCTAAGATTTTGCTTCCTCATTAGAGAATTTGCTAGTATTTCTTCAGCACTCTTGAAGTGCAGTGCATTAGATTTTTAACTGGATGGAAGAGTGCTTCCATTCATAGCAACATAGGCACATATACATCCTTAAGCTTCACATAAGAGATTTGGACATGGCAAAAGAGATACAAGATAATCCAGTGTGCAAGGCTGGGATTTAAAACTTGTACATTTTTATTTATTTAAATATTTATATACTTCCCTTCAATCAAAGGTTGTAAGAAGTGTGTTACAACAACAATAAGTTAAAGTCAATGAGTCATCTATGCAGGTTCAATGGGGGACCTTGGGTTGCTAAATGTCACTCATTCTGACTCATGCCATAGTGTTCTTGTAAGGACAAAACAGAAGGAAAGAGGATAATTTCTATCACCTTTACCTCTCCCAAAGAAAGATGGGATATAAATGTCATAAATAAATTAAATATCCATAAACACTAATTCAATTGTGCTGCTTTAAAATGAACTTTCGGTTGATATTGTCACATGCATTTATATTTTACTTCCAGTATTTAAATGAAGAGCAAAATAAATGCAATGTGCATTTCTACCTAAAATTATACAATGATCCAAATCAAAACTGTTTTCAAATCAAGAAATTGCTTCAGATTCTTGATTTTTTTTCTTTCTAAGAAAACTATTTTTCTGGTCAAAGGACAATTATTGCAGATTCTTAAGGCATCCAGTTATATAACATCATGCATTGCTCATCACAGAATTAACAGATGGGTCCTCAAAGCAAAACAAAATTAAAATCATTATTGCACATGGGAGAATGTTTAATGACATTCTGCTCTGTTTGTATTTTGAGTGAACTAATAGAAAGAAGGCTTGGTTTAACTCATTGGCTGACTTTGGTATACAGCACCTGTATTTTCACTCATCTATCTATCTATCTATCTATCTATCTATCTATCTATCTATCTATCTATCTATCTATCTATCTATCTATCTATCTATCTATCTATCGAAATTGACAAGGAAATAGTAAATTACCTGATTACACAAAACTATTAGCCTGACTGTGTAACTTACTTTGAAAAAGTTATATACACAGTGAGCCTTACTTAAAATAAATGGTTAGCAGGATGAAGGCTTACAGAATTCTTCAATACGTATTTGAATGTACACCAATTTTGTGGCAGGGTTACAGTGTTCTTCTAAACAGTGATCTTTCTAGTGATGGTCTATAGTGACTTTGGCTGCTGTTAGTAAGTAACCAATTGGTGTTTTACACTGGAGTTTATTATTTGTGCACTCAGCAATTTGGAGTAGACATAGTTCTGGAGTACTTGCTATTGAAGCTTCAGTTCTTTTCTGTATTCCATTAAAGATCCTTATCCAAAATACTTGCACTTTGCTGGAGAGCTATCAAATATGATGATAGGTACCTCTAAATCCACAGCCATGCCAACATTGCAGAGTCATGCTGGGTACTATAAGGGTAAGACTATGCGGATATTCTGTATTATCAGTGAAAGATGTTTATGGGGGAAGAGACATGCAGGATACCTCTCAAGGTCATTTGCAGGAAGTCAAGAGTATATGAAGTTTTTACATTTGGCTTCTGCTTGAGAATGCCCAGAAGCAATTGGTGGGTCATAATGTGAGACAGAATGCTGGACTAAATGGGCTGTGATTAATTTCTTTATACATTCCTACAACTATCTTTGTATAAGATTGTGAAATCAAGTGACAACATTCTTGTTTTGTAAATACTGCACCTAGGTCCAGTCCTTGGCTAATATGTAAACCATTATTTGTGCCTGAGATATGAATCACTTAAACCATTGTACAAAATAGTCTTGACCCCTAAAGCACAGGGGTGGCAACACACATATCCAGGTATTTTGTGCTGGCAAAACACCTGGATGTGTGTGTCACTAAAATGCACACAGAACAGTACAAGTCCCTGCACTGTCCGTTCAACAAGTGATAATTATGGAAGGACTTTTCTCTGGAATATTATTTGTTGCAAACAATTCAGTTGGCATCTGGAAATGGTTTTAGACACTATCCCAACAGCTCCCCCAAAAAACATCTCAGTGGTGAAAGCTCCTGTCCTGCTACAAATATGGAATGAAAGTTTTGCCACAATGAAATTTCAGATGTTCCTGGTTATCTTCTGGACTGGAAATTTTCTCAGAAGTCAGTCATTATTGGTCTATCAAATAACTAGTCTGCAGTCTATTTCAGCATGACAAAAGTCTTAGGTATTCAGTGCTGATAGCTTAGCTCTGGAATAGAGATTTCAACTTTGAAGTTCATGAGTGCTGAAAGATAGGCTGTTCAGCTGGCACAGACCTTGCCTTGCTATACCCTATACCTCTGAGGTGTGGAGTTAGACTGAAAGCTTTTCCATGCTTACCTGTTTGGGAAACTTCAGAGGAAGTCCTTCATAGACCATCCGCACTGCCTGGAGTAGTTACTATTCCAGACACATCTGTATGCACACAGGACTTCTAGAGCTGGGGAAAAGGTTCAAATAGAACCTGAGGTGGCACAAGTGCAGTTAGTGCTGCATAGTCAAATCACTGTGGCAAAGGTGCCACACAGGCACTTTGGTGCTATTGTGTGAGAGCCACTGCCTGGCCATATTCTGCTCTCACTAAAGCCAGGCTTTCTCACCTGGCCTGCCTGCTGGATCCTACATTTCCTTGGAGACCACCTTAGCTATCTGTATTCTCACACCACTGTGACCTTGCACTTAGTCATGAAAGCTGTGGAAGCCAGATATCACTTCAGCTACCAGATAAAATCCTGCTTTGCCTTTATTCCTTGTCTTCTGCTATTAGCTCAACAAACGGAAGAACCTGTTTTATGGCAGCTGTGTGTCTGTGTATTCCTGGTCTATATTGGGGCTTGAGGGAGGCTGGTGGACTCTTCTGACACATTGCCATGCTGCCATAATGACTGTGATTCACACCTCGCCAGCACTTAGGGATACACCTACAAAGTGCAGATGCAAGAACTATTCCTTATCTTTGCTTCTGGGGGGCGGGGCGGTGAAAATGCTTCAAAAGTATATTCAGACACTGATTTTGAGTGCAGTAAATATGCTACTTACTACAACTACTGGCTAGTATTCCAAGCTATTGTGCCACGGGTGAATTGTTCCGGGAAATGCAGCAAGCAGAGTAAGAATGTGGTCAGCTTCCAACATTATTCTTCCTCATTATTCTTCTGATTAATTGTTGTCTCTTCTGATACAGTAATATTAAACAGCCTTTGGTCTTTGCTTCCCTAAGGAAGTAGGACCAAATTCAAACCTTGCTAAATTCAAAGCGAGTTGGTGTGATAGCTGACACTATGTGAAGGGACTCTGCCTCAGAGAAGGTGCTCTTGAAATTTCAGCAAGGAGTTTAACATCTCCATTGCTGTTGCTGAGACTGTGAAGATCATCAGTCCCATACACTCACATAGAACATTAAACTATAGCAGGGTTTTAGCTCGATGCACCTTGGAGAGGGACTGAAGTTCGCCTATATTCCTTGACATTCCATTGGTGTGAGTGCTACAGAGATGGGCAGACCTCATTGCCCGTCCAATGTTTAGCTCATCTTATCTGCCACCTCATCTACGTTTTGATTCTTCTCATTCCTCAAAATAATGTAAGCAGTGCCTCTCTCCCCCCCACACACACACCACCTGCACAAGAATGTAACTTATTTGTGTATACCAGTGGTTCTCAACCTGGGGGTTGGGACCCCTTTGGGGGGTCAAACTACCCTTTCAGAGGGGTCGCAACGAGTCTCCCGCTGCCCTTCCCTCCCACCTCCCAGCTGCTCCACCCCCATGGTTGGGGGTCTCCACAACATGAGTAACTCCATTAAGGGGTCGCGGCATTAGGAAGGTTGAGAACCACTGGTTTACACAGTATTTCTCCGACTGGGTAATTCTTTGGTATTGCCAAGTCATCAATGAAATCTTGCTAAAATGCTCATTTAATTTATCACTGGAATGATTTATATCATCTGCAACCTCTTTGGGAAAGGGGGAGAGAAGGTAGGGGGAGAGGTAAAGAAAGAGGAGTGGGTATTGTTTGTTGTTTGAAAATAATGTTGCACTTAATGATGAATTAAATAAGAATGGAAAACAAAAAAGTTTATATTATGTGAATTATTTTGTGCTGTTAGAGTATCATAAGCTTATAGCCTGTGAGGACTCAATAAGCCAGTGGTCTGATGTAGCAAGACATATTCCCCTTGTAAAGAAAGATCTTTAAAATATTACAACATCTAGGACATTTCACAAGAATATAGATTGCAAATGCACCTTCAATGTGGTAATTCTGAAGCTGCGGAAAAGTAGTAATACTAAAGTTAAACACACACACATATGCGCACAACACATTTCCTTTGAGCATTATCTTGAATTGGTAGTATGTATGTATATTGTCTGCATAGCACACACAATCTTAATTTGAATATGCACCACCCTTTTTCAAAGGACTAAATGTCATAGCAATCTGGCTAGTTAAAGCAGAAGAAGCTTAAATGGGATCAGTAATGAGACAACTATTTGAGTGTCTTGACGGCACTTCAAAAGGGGTAGGCCCCAGAGTGAAGTTACCCATTGATTAGCATGACAAGATGGAACACTTAAAGAAAAGTGGAGGTCTATCAGAAAGAGCCAAGTGGATGGTAAAGGGGACCGACTAATGAAGAGGCCATGTTGCAGTAACATTTAATGCTAATATTTTCTCATTATTTGGAGAAGGAAGTTAGAGCATTTTTGGAAAGGATATTATGTTATGCATACCAATTATTTTTTGAAAGAAATGTAGGCACTTAATTGTCACTGATATCCACAACTCTAATGTGCTAGAGGACTTAGCACATCACAACTGAGTGGAATGCAGAGGATTCCAAATGGAATTAATGCATTTTGAAATGACAAAGGAAATGTTGTCAAGGCTTTTCATTCTGCACAAGAAAAATAAGGTAAATGCTGAAGAGAGATTGTAGAGATATAATATTCAATTATTAAATAAGCATTGAGTGGGAAGGCAGTTGTGATGTAATTCAAGGACTGAGAATGCACACAAATAATTACTTTGGCATGAGTGCTGTGAAAAATGGTTCGTGTGACCCCACTTAATCATAATTTCTTCCTGTGTAAGAGGAAACCTATGTCTTCAAGCACATTGCTTTTAGAACCAATTAAAACATAAAATAAAATAGGCTGCAGTCTAAGATGAATGTTTGCTATTAATTCTTTGTACAGTAAGGAAGGATTCCTAACACACACACACACACACACAAATTAGTAGTTTTAGCTTTAGTTTTGCAATAAAAAACAGGTGAAAATTAAGATTAATTATCTACTTATTCTAGGACTGGTACTCCAATGTACTGGATGGGGATGATTTTAAAGTTACAGGGCAAACATGTTTTCGTAATATTTAAGCAACCAAGCTTAGCTTGTTTAATGCTTGCAGCATTAGCTGCATCACATAATCCCAACTTAATGCAATGCATAGAATACTGCTAGTTGCAAATTTATTAGCTATTAGTTGCAGTTTAACTCTTAAGAGTTCTAGAATAGTGCCAAGAACAAAGGTTTTGCCCACAGCAGCAAGGGTTGGCATTCAAAAGTTGTCCATTTGCAATCTGTAGAAAGGGGGTCATATCAGTATTCTTACCTTTTACCTCTTGAAGATCTGGATGTTTGAGATGGGGTCTTCCCAGACATCTGGATCTTGAAAATCCGGATGTTCAGGAGACCCCTTTGCTTCTGCACAGGCCCTCTAGCACCCATTTGGAATGAGTGCTTAGAAAGGCGCTGTGCGGAAGCATAGCATGCCTTCTGCGGTCTGCTGCTGCTGCTTCCTCCCTTCAGGGGCATGGTGATGGTGGCACAGCCACTTCTGCCACACCCCCAACATGACGCTCGCTCCACCATCACCCGAGCAGCAGAGGCAGATGGCCCAGCAAAGCAGCTGTCATCAGGGTGGGGGTGTGGTAAAGGTGGTGATCACAGCTACGCACCATGCCCCCTCCCTTGGTGACAGCTGCTTTGCTGGACCTTCAGAGCTGGGGGGAGAGGTTGTGATGCAGATTGCCATTTATCCCCCTGCCTCTGCTGCTCCAGCAAAGCAGCCTCTGGGAGGGGGGAAGCTGGTGGCGTCCGCAACAACGGCAGGCTCCTTCACCCCATGTCTGCTCCATCGCTGTGGAGGGGAGTTTGCTGCCACCAGGGGCAGGGAAAATCTAGTGGTGGCAGAGGTGACTCTGCCTCCACCAGATCCCCTCCCCCAGGAGGCTGGACATAAGAGGCAGTGGCAGTGGTGGGGGAAACAGCCTCCGGGGGGTGGTGGAGCTGGCAGTGATAACGGCATCCTCCTTCACCCCGTGGCTGCTCTGTCACTGTGGAGGGGGAAGGTTTGCTGCCACCGCTGCCACTTCTCCTCCTGTCCAGTGATTGGGCATCCATGCCAGGCAAAGACGATGGCAAACTTCTGCCGCCACCTGCCATGGATGCCTATGGCTGCTCCAGCAAAGGGACTTGTATGGCAGGCAGGGGTAGAGGCAAAACCTTTGTCAGCTGCTTTGAGTCCCCTTACATGGGTGAGAAAAGCATGGTAGAAAAAACAACTCTCTTCTTCTTCTTCTTCTTCTTCTTCTTCTTCTTCTTCTTCTTCTTCTTCTTCTTCTTCTTCTCCTCCTCCTCCTCCTCCTCCTCCTCCTCCTCCTCCTCCCTACAACAGAACACTCTGTGAAGTGGATGGGGCTGTGAGAGCTCAGAAGGGAGCTGTGACTAGCCCAAGGTCACCCGACTGGCTTTGTGGGGGAGGGTAGGATCAAACCCGGTATTCCCAGATTAGAGGCCAGCTCCTTAACCACTAGACAAAACTGGCTCACCCATTTAAGTAGTCTCTTCTGTGCAAACATGGAATATCAGAGTTCTGCATGCAAAATTATTGGCCAGTCACTTCAGTTGAGGATTGTGGTGGTTCAGGCCAGTAGGAAGTAAGACATCAAGGCCCTTGTATGCATTGGTTGTCAAACCCCCTGAACCTGTGGGAAACATTTTAGAAGAAGAATTGGCTTTTCTACCCTGCTTTTCTATTCTACCCTATACCCAAAGCTCTCAGGGTGGGTAACAACATTTAAAATCATATATTAAAACAACAATATATATTAAAACAATAACAGTATCTGTAAATAGGGAAGATACACCATTTAGCCAAAGGCCAGGGAAAGGAGGTATGTCTTCATTGCCCTCCTAAACATATACAATAAAGGGGCCTGACACACCTCAAGCGGGAGACTATTCCAAAGCCTAGGGGCCATTATTGAGGAGGCCCTTTCCCAGGTGCCCACCCCTTTTACCACTGAAAGTGACGGGACAACCAAGAGGGCACCCCTCCAGATCTTAAGACATGAGCAGTCAATAGGGATGAAGGCACTCCTTTAGATACTTAAATAATTTGAACATTCCGTGCTAGAAATGGTGGATTAGAAAAGTCTGGGGAACACATGGGCCACACACTGTCTCTCTGAGGTACCCCAGTTTGTTTTATCTGATCACAGCCTTTATTTTAGAGTGACAACAGCAAGCCCAGCAGCTCACATCTCAATGCACATTGAATTCCCACTGACTTTGAACATCTGTCCACTCTCCTAGCATCCAAGTTTTCACTGCTTCCAATCATGTGAAGTGCTCTGATGAACTAGACAAATTCAATTGAAATTAATCTGTACCTGATATTTTTGCCCATACTTTGTTGAGGTGTGGAATACAGAGGAAAAGGACTAAGCCCCAAAACACATACAGTACTCTGTCTAGAATGTCTGATTAGCGTTCCATTTTGCTAGTTGCTATGATGTTAGGAAAGCATGGCCAAAAGAACTGTAAAGCAACTGCATACTTCTGCTGAGGGTTTTTAACATGAGTAATGTAGATTGCCGTGACAAGGAAAGCCTTACATTAGAGATGAAGAAAGTGTATGAGTGTAATGGAGGGAGCATTAGAAAAGAACATGAAAGTGAGTTGCTTGGTAACAGAATGTGTGGAATGGAGAAGAGGTATTGTATACGTATAGAGTCAGACTCAAATAGAAGTGGCTGTCTCAAATAGCTCTGTACACAGTGAAGTAAGAACTAACTAAAATAGTTTTTTTGTTTTGTTTTAGGTTGTAGAAGTCATTCGTGCCTGATACAAATGTTGGATGCTTTGGGCTTGCTTCTGAGAAACTGGCCCCATGCATTTTTTAACAATGTTTTAAGAGAACCTGAAATACTCCTATTTCACAACTTTAAAAAGCTTAATGGTCTGAAAAGAAATGTGTAGAGTTTTTAAAAATAACAAACAGAATGCAGATTTTTGCAGAATGGAAAGAATAGGAAGGCTTTCTTAAAAGAGATATTTTCAAGCAAATTGTAGATATTAAAGGAATGTTTCATGTAAAAATAGGCATGATAAAAGAAAAATGTAAGGCCCAAACAGAAGCAGGAGAGGTAAAGATTAAGTGGCAAGAATATGCAGAAGAACTATACAAGAAAGGTCTGAACATCACTGATGTGGTCATTGACTTAGACCCAGACATCTTGATAAGTGAAGTCAAGTGGGCCTAAGAGCATTGCTTGGTCTTTCTCTGTGCTTTTTCTATTTGATTCTGTAGGAATGTAAAACAAAGAGAGAAAGAGCAAAGCATTCATTGAACATGTTCATGATTGTTCTAGTCTGTCAGATTGATCCATGCATATAGTTGGGATCCTTTGTTTTCATTTCTGTTACTAAGAGTACTAAGTATGAGTGGCGACTAAGGGCTTTCAGATCTGAGTGCTCTCAAGAGCAGGCCACATGAATGCTGACTGCAGACATGTGTGCTGTTTCTTTGGATTCTGAAGCAAGACCCACTTAGGGTTGGTTGGTGTATATTTTTGTGGCACATCCCAATGGAAAGCCATGTGCTGCTATTGCTATGGAATCTATGGAACTGTCAGAAAGACATAATGCATCTTTAATATCCAGAAGAGGAGTGGGTAATTTTATTAAATACTAATCAAAAGAACTTCCTAGAGCCTATGACTAGTCATTCTTGGAAATATGAGTAGAAGCCCATGCAGTAGTGACTAGTTATATGGCGGTCAGAGAAGCTGACAAATAGAAATTTACCATTAGAAGAAGAAGAAAAGTTAGCTTTTCTACACCGCTTTTCTAGGGATATGCACAAATATTTGTAGCCATTTGAAATCGGATAGAATGTGCCTAATTTTGACATTTGAACTCAAATAGAATGTCCAAAAGTCAAATGTAAACATTAAAATCGAATGTCAAATTTCAGAACTATTCATTCAAATTATCCAGACATTTGTATGTGTATGGATTCATACATGAATTGTATTTGAAGATCTGCATCTTTCCTGCATCTGTACACATTTGTATGGATGTGTAAGGGATGAAAACGGGTTGCATACGGGATAACTATGGGATGCATACAGATGTGTACGGATGCATACAGATGTGTGTGGATGTAGAGGAGATGCATACGTGCACATACAAATGTTGACATTCGTATGTGCGGATTCAAATAAAAAATTTGAACAAAGATTTGGTAAATTCTATTCGATTCTTGTTAAATTAGAATTTAAAAGATTTGAATCAAATTGGATTTTCAGGTATTTGATTCGATTCAAATAGAATGTCGAAAAAAATTGTGTGCATCTCTACGCTTTTCTCACCTTAAAGAGGACTCAAAGCAGCTGAAAAAGGTTTCTGTTCTTCTCACAATAAATACCCAGTGTGGTAGGTTGGGCTGAGAGAGCTCAACAAAGACCTGTGTCTAGGCCAAGGTCACCTAGCTGGCCGTGTGGAGAATCAAACCTGGTATTCCAAGGTAAGAGTCCGGCTCCCTAACCACTAAACCAGACTAGGTCATTAAACTTTGATCGCCAGAAAACATGCAAACCAAGCTAACTTCCATTATATTGCATAGTGATAAAAGCAGATCTCTGCACAAAATTGTCCAGTTTACAGTAGTATTTACTAGGAAAGTGCACAAATTGGGGTTTATTTGCTTGTTGGCATTTGATTCAAAACAAATTGAATGTTAGAAAATTTGTATTCATCCAAAAAGATCCCCTTTGAATGTGGTAGGATTCTATTTGATATGAATGTATTCAAACGAATTCATATGATTATCCGATATGACTGCATATGTATCCTGGATAGGCATCCTATACAAATGCATACATATCAGTTACATACCCTATACCAATGCATATGTATTGGATACATATCATATACAAATGCACACATATCAATACATATCCCATACTTATCCCCAATTTAACAAATATCTGAACTATTTGCATGAATGTTCTGAAACATTCATATTCGTGCGAATGTTAATGTACAAATGTCATAACATTCATATACACATGTCTAAATTTGTATGAATAATAAGTGTTGTGAATATTCATGCATATCCCTAGTCTTTACTCTTTTTTCTGCAGATTTTTTATATATTTTGTATAAGTCTGAAACTGCAGAACTCAATGCCAGAGTAGAAAGTACAAAACGAACTTTGTGTTGCATTTGTTTTCTAATATGCTTATTTACAACAATATTTGAATTGGAACTATTGAGTATCAGTCTTTGTCTTTAAGATCATTATCATAGTAAGAATACATCTCTACACATGGATTGGTTCACACATTTTTGTAAATCATACATTAGAATAACGTTGGCTAACAAGATCCTTTAGCCTAAGAAAATTCATAATGTTCATTATACTGGTATTTGAAAAGCACTGTTTTTCAACATAGTAACAACTACTGTATAGTGCATGTTTTTGTGTGTGCACATGTTTCCAAATATGTGTTCAGCTACCCAGAAAGAGAAAGATCTTCAAAGCCTCTGCAGATCCTGGCCACGCTGCCATAAATCTCTTTTGGCATGTTGCACTCTGAGGTATTTGCCTTTTGATCTTAGGTTGAAACTAACAATCTCTTCAAACCAAATTAAGTGTACTGCAGGTTCTGGAATTCCCTTGCTGCCATTCACAAAGCTGCTTATAAAATGCGATCAATAGCTATGAACCCATGATTTGCCACTGGTGTGCTATGCTGCACCATTGTGAGTCTCCAATGCAACCCTCATTTAACTTATTTATCTATGATAAAATGGATTTCTGGATGAAATGGATAAGCCCATTGTCTTCAGCAGAAAACTGTTCCTAAGATTATGGTTAGAATTACTGCAAAAGCTGATGTAACTACGTCTGAGCATGGAAACAGTGCCTGCTGTTCCTGAAATGTACTTGTCAATATTGAATCAGACACTTGTTAACATTACTGATCCACTACAACTGTCATTGTTAGTAAATACTATTCTGAAATAATAAGTCATTATCAATCAAATAATAATTTCAATGTTTTTCCCCTTTCTTTGAATATGTGTTTTTCAATTTATTTTAGTTTTGATAATGTAATTAAAACCAGTGAAAGGTTTCCCTAGACCACTCTATTTTTGGTAGATTTATGTTTCTTTAGCTAATTCCATCTCAATAAATTCTTCAGAAAGCATTACTAAATTATTCTGAAAAGAATTACAGCCATAGCTATAAACAACCATTCAACATTATTGGAAAGTCTGTTTTGTTTGACTGGAATAACAAGATTTCAGCTGCTCACCTTTGATAGTTTTGCTCATGGAATGTGTAATAGTAGCTTTCCCCCCACTTCTTGCTGTCAAAAACATAACCATACTATCCCTCTAAATCTGAGAATGTTCCCCTATTAGTATTCAATACTTCAAAATTATCACAGATGATTGATAACAAAAATCCATAAATGTCCTTTTAGTTTTTTTTAATCCTGCTTTTAAAACTATACTTTGCCTATATATTAGCTCCAAAGACTAGCAGTTATAGAAAGCCAATCTTCTTACAGCAAAAAGCCAAAGTTTGCTGAAAAACCATCTACTTCCAATTGATTTCTTTTTTGGATGCTGAAAGGTTCATAGGAGAAATTAAATTTCCTTTTGGCTTTGAACAGTGATGCATCAAATGATCCAAGACAAAAAAAATATAGGCTGATGGGATCAATATGTTATACCTTCATTAACAATCTCATTATGATCAGAGACTAGAAGAAGACACTAGATTCATAACTAACACTTAGGAAGTTCCCTTGCGCACTCCAGTTTCTTTCCCATGCTTACTGTGACAAATTAGGCTTTCTGAACTGGTTACTGGAGCATCCCTTGACATGCAGATGGGTCTGTGAATCACATCTGTGACCCGCCATTTTCTGTACCTCAAATAACCCCTTTAATGCCACTTTTGGATGCTAACTATATGGGTTCTTGGCCCCTGTCCTTGATGTGGACACCTCCTATAGAATAATTACCCTCCCAGTAGATTCATTCCATGTTTCTGTAGACCCACCAACGAAGTCAGGAGCATAGTAACATGGCTGCTGCTTCCCACTGGACCTTCCTCCTGTCACTGTAATCTATTTACTGTATGTCTCAAAAATGCACTAGATGTTTGAAAGGGTGAACTTCTTTAGCTAAGCAATTTGTACTGCAATTTCTACTACTGAGGATAGCCCAATGCCAAACTGCTCAGCAACTGTCCAGTAGTTGCACCTTTGTGTGAACATCAGATGGCAACTGGAACTCTGGGTCTATTCGCACTTGGCTTTATTCTGGAATATATCTTGGAATAAGCGTCTGCTGTCCACATGCTAGTGCAGACTATAGGATGCCCCAGATGAGACCTGCCAGAGTCTGCATTAGCATCTGGACAAGAACACCCTGTCCTGAGATATATTCCAAAATACAGCCAAGTGCGAATAGGCCTTCTATTGTGGATAGGTAGGGTTTCTTGACCAGGTAGCTGAATATCTGTTTGGTCATATGGAAATGCTTCACCTACTGCTCGTCTAGTCAAATCCCCCTGAAAAACTACCCTCAACAGTTTTTTCTGAGGTAATCCCAGTAGTGAGGTAGGCTCTGGAGTTGGAAGTGAAAAGATCATGTTGAATGGGAGCAATAACAGCATGTCAGTGTTTCTGTTCTTTAACAAACATGGGGATGGGTACCCATCTGGTGACTTGCTGTGTTCTCCCTGGTTGCCCAGGATAAGCAAACCCCCTGCTCCAAATCTACTGCTCAAACCTTACTGGCTCCTTATGGGTGCTGCTCTGGCCTCCCAATCATTTGCACTCAATGTACTCCTTATATAAAAATCCATCACCCTCCAATGCATGAGTAGTTGTGAACTGTGTCTATCTTTCACCATTTGCTTGTTACTGCTGCTTGACTCTTATGACTGCAGTTCTTGTGCTGGCTAGTTTTGAAGTGGTGATTTGGTGTGGGGGTAGGTGGTTGGGTGTGGAGTCAGACTTTTCAAAACATAGGATTCTGCATTGTGAGTTCAAAGACAACTGACTACATGTTCGGACCCTGTACTTCTTGGCTCCTCCCTTGCTTCCTCACTGGACAAAATGTTTATTTTATATTTTGGTGTAACCTACCCTGAGACCTTAAGGTGTAGAATGGGTATAAAAATGCTAATAAAATAATAAATATTGGAGTGATTTGAACATGGAGCAATTCTGGTGAAGAATGGGTGTCACTTGCAGTGGAAGTACATTCCACATGGAATGGAACAGAGATGGTGCCAGTGTTAGTCCAGGACAGTGTCCCTACCCTCAGGACCTGCTTTGCTTCCTCCAGAATAGGCTGGCACAGAATATTAAACTGTTCCTGCTCCAAGCAAGGTGAGGGAAGAAATGACCTCAAATGGATCCACAGAGAAATGTACACACCAAAAATAATTTATGCCATCTGTTCTCCTTTAGGTATGGTTTTCTTAAAACTTAATGTCTTCTCCTTCATCAAAAATGAGCATAGATAAGTTACAGGACCTAATCTGTCAAATTATGAACAATTCCACTTGGTTATAAAGTACCAGAGGTTTTCAAATGTCATTTTTAATGGCTCAGAATATTTTTTCTCACTAAATGTGTGCTAAGGAATAAAAATTGATGAGTTTTATTATCTTTATTTGCAATAGCAAGTTCTGTTTGATCTGCATAACATTGCTTTTAGAAATAAGAACATCCTTCATCATTCAGGTGAGGAATATATAGACATGTATACACATATTCTGCCAGAGGAAAAAAAAACCTACCTTATAAAATCCATTAGAAGGATCCCAGTTGATTTTCATGACTTTACTATTTGACAAATTGTCATTATTCATTTATTTTGGCACTGATATCCTGACTGTCCTCCAAAAAGATGAAGCCAGCTCACATTCCTTTTTTTCAATTCTCATTTTATTCTCACTACATGCTTATATTAACAGGTTAGGCTGGGAAATAAGGGCCAAGCCACTATACCTTTTTCTCTCCTCTTCTTCATAAATTTAATAACATGCATAAGTTCTGGCAAGGAAATAAAAAAGAAAAGAAGTAAGTGGTCGTTTAAATACTGGCTCATAACAGTTTTCCAAATACTGACTGTAAGTGGCTGCCTTAAGTGATTTCCTTGTTACATAAGAAGTGAAACAACCAGTTGAATGAAGGCCCAAACCATTTGAGAAATTTCTATATACAGTGCAGCACCTCAGAATTTGAAGGGAATTACATCTGAAATATATAAAATTATGATAAGCATACATAACACCAACACTTACTGTACTGAACCACTCACTGTACTGAAACGGAACTCAGAACTTGGTATGGGAATAAAACTATCAAATTAAACTTGGAACAAAAAGCATACATAAACATTCCCTATTGGTCAAATTTTCTACGTTGAAAGAAATGTATTTTAAAACCACACATATATATAGCACAAGACCCCATACATACGGCTTAGATCATGGAGCAAAAAGTGGCAGAGAGAGTGAACGGACTTCCAATTTATAAGTATATTTGGTAAAGTTGCCCAAAATTAGCTGAATTTTAATTTTGGTTGAGAAAGATACAGGGAACATTGTTCCTAAATTGGCAAACATTTACTCTAACATAGCCCTGCTACGTCACTTTGAAGCTTTAAAGTTAACGAAAGAAAGCGTACAATTATTATATTTTCTGTTAATATCTGCTAAATTGATAAATGCACATAGTTGGAAAAGAGCAGTTAAACTATCAAGAGATTATTGGTATAGGGCAATCTAAGATCTTTTTATTTAAATAAGCAATTTGGAAGGTTGGGACACGATCAATTATAATTTTAGAAATACATGAAAGCCTCTACTAGAGGCTTCACCTGTGTTGAAAGATATGAATTGTTTTAAAAATATTGAAATGAACTGAGGTATAAAGAAGACTGGAATTTGAAAGACAAAGGTGTATTGATTATACATGCTCCCTATGGGGTTAGAGGGAAAGAAGCACAGGACCCACCTCAATCTGGATCTCCGGAGGCCCTCCCCCGGGCAGACGTGATTGGCTCCTCCGGAGCCAAGCATAGCAAGCCGAGGGACTCCTATCTCAGGGCTCCCCCTCAACCCAGAAGCCATGGATTGCAGCTTCTGGAGCCAGGGGAAGCTTCACCTACCCCCCCATCCCACCCTGGGGAGAGCGCACGAGATCCCCTCCTTACCTTAATGCAGCCAGGGGTCCCAGTTCGCCTTGTGCATGCATCCGGCATGCCTCCCAATTGGCCAGGGCTATGCCTGGTTTCAGGAGGTTCTCTGCACAGACACGCGGCTATGGCCAAAGCGTGCCTTGCTCATGCTCCCCCCGGGGTGGGATGGGGAGTAGGTGAAGCCCCCCTGGCTACAGAAGCCATGACCTGTGGCTTCTGGGGTGAGGGGGAACCCCGAGATTGGAGACCCCCAGCTTGCCATGCTTTGCTCCAGAGGAGCCAATCATGGTGGGCGGGGGGACACTTTTGCAGTGTGGACACATCCAAAATGGATGTGTTTTAACTGCGGAAGTACACATTAAGTATCCTTTAAGACTACTTTCAAGGTAGTCTTCCAGAAACCAGTTTAAGGGTCACTTAACATACATTAGGGACACATTGCGCGAGAGCCAATGCGGACGCAAGTGTCTCTAATGTGTGTTGTGTGCGGACAGGGTTTAGACATCCCTCCTTAATGGGTACCTAATGTGTATTAAGTGTCCATTGAGGAAGCACCTTTTTTTTCTGCACTTACTTTGGTTAATTAGCTAGGAGTGGGCTTTAGTACAGCAAATATGTGCTATAGAGAAAAAGGAGGAGTAGGAGTAGGAGTTGGCTTTTCTAGCCCACTTTTCTCACCCATTTAAGGGGACTCAAAGCAGCTGACAAAGCTTTCTATTCTTCTCCCTACAACAGACACTCTGTGAGGTAGGTGGGGCTGGGAGAGCTCAGAAGAGAGCTGTGACTAGCCCAAGGTCACACAGCTGGCCTCATGGGAGAGGGTGGAATCAAACCCAGTATTCCCAGATAAGAGTCTGGCTTCCAAACCATTAGACCAACCTGGGAATAAAGGAAATCTTTTAATGTCCACTTTCATAGGGCTTGGGTTCCCACCCTCACCAGTGTCAGGAACTGCCCCTTGGGCACCTTGCTCCTCTTTAGCTTTCAATTGGAGAACAGCCAGATCATACACCCTAGCCTTCTCTTCCTGGGCCACCTCCTGAGCTCTAGACCTTTCACGCTCTTCAATAGCTGACTTTTCTCTAGCCAGTTATTTCTCCATCCTTTTTTTGCACTCTGCACGTCACTTTCTAATTCCATTTTTTCATTTCGCACTCAGACTCAAGGTTAAGTTTAAGCATAGCAAGTTCCCTGTTCTGTGCCCCCTCTGGCACACTCTCAGAAGTCACCGGCCTTGCGCCCACACTTGGCGCTGGGTTTGGCATCTCCTGTACACCCGTGGGCTCCATGCCAGCTCTCCTAGGTCTGCTTCCAGGAACCTTGTCACTAATGCGCTCAGTTGGTAGTTCCACTAGACCCTTTGGAACAGCTTTAGCCCCTCTCCTTGTCTTCATCAAGTGCAGAACTCCCTGCCACTTGATTCACCATGCTGGCTGTTGCAACTGCCAGCCAACACACAGGGAATGTATTTCCCTCCCTGATTTCCTACCTTTATCCAAGTGTATACCTTGGAAACCAGGTTTATCTCGGCATAGCCTAGCAGATCAGCAATTACCTCTGGTCACAAGGCCTACTGACCTGCTTCACACGTGGCTACTACCACCCAAAGCCTTGAGCTTACAGCACATGAAGTTCTTACATTACACAAAATATTTACCTTAGAACCCGTGCCTGCTTGCCCATGTTCACTGCCCCTACTCTACAGAAGCTTGTACCTCAGGGCAGGAACAATCTAGAAATAAGCCCTATACCAGACTTTTACGTATCTGCCCAGTGCCCTGAACCTCCACCTTTCCACACTTGGAGGCAGAACAAAGGGTTAAAATAAAAAAGAGATTTCCCTATCTGCTTCTGTTGACCAAATGGTCTAATGCAACTGGACTCAATTCATCCTGATACTGCCACCAAGAAATCTGTGACAAAATGGCCACTGGACCTTGTCCGTCCCACTGCTGCCTACCAAGAAATCTGTGACAACTTGATCCCACTCCCCCTCATGAACTTGTATTGACAGAGTAATGTAGGCGAGGCAGCAGCAGTCAAGCAATACAGTCCTACTGCCTGCTAATGGACTGGTGTCTGTACATGAACTAGACACCTCCCCTTTGCCCAGGCGTCCCACTTCAAAGGCTTACAGCCAAGCCTTCTCCCTGAAGCAGCAAAATAAACACTAGTGTAAGATAACACCAACTGTTTATTATGTACAAGCAGAGAGATAAATAATTAAGTGGTAGTGAAATATAAAGCTTGCTCAATATTGCTTAAGTAGTCCAAAAGAAAAAGTAATTGTACATAGGATTCAGCTTAGCTCTCCCCGAAGCTAGTGCTACAAAAGTGAAATGAATAGCAAAAGCCTCCAGCTCCTGAAGGAAACTTTCAGGTGTTCAGCTTGAAAGTCCTTCCTAAAATATAGATCAAATCCCAGCAGAAAAGCTATCTGCTAACCAGGAGTCTAGTTGCTCATCCAGAGCCAAGAAGCCCCTTCCAGCATCCCTGTATTTCCCCCAGTTACACCCTGAAGTCTACCCTTGAGATAGGCCCCAACCTTCCTTCTTTCCCCTTGCCCAACAAGCAGTGAACACACAGGCCTAGAAAGCTGAAGAGTTCAGCAAACTCCCCCAATGATCAGTCCCCTGCAAAACCTGCCCAGAGCAAGAACCCAATGACCAATCCCCTGGAAAACCTGCCCAGAGAAAGACCCAGATAGCTCTGGACCTCTTCTTAAATACTGCTAAATCCTGGCACTCTGATTGCCTAGGCCAGTGATGGCGAACCTTTTGAGCTCTGTGTGTCAAAATTCACAAGAAAGCCTAGCTTAACTCGGGTGCTGTGTCACATCTGGAAATATCCATAATTTTGTGATATTTGTAGCTCTAGTAAAAAAGTTATATTTTTGATATATGTATTAAAAGCAAAAACATATAATTATTTACATTAGTGACTTTTGTTGCTGAATTTCATTTGCCAAATCTTCAATTGAAAGTTGGTATTTTGTACACTTCAAGAACAAGCAAGCACTACACGCCCAGGTGCCATGGTGACCATGTGTGTCACCCAAAAGGGCTTGGCATGTCACCGGTGACACGCGTGTCATAGGTTGGCCATCACTGGCCTAGGCTATCCCTGGGAACTTTCCCACTCTTTTTTAGCTAGCAGCTAATGCTTGCAAAGAGCCTGGGAAATATTTCCCACTCTATTTGAAGCTTGAAGAAGATGTTTGTAAATGGAAAATCTTCCAACCCTTTTTCTGGCTGCAAAAAAAATGAATACGTCACACCAATTGATTACCCTTGCAATTTCTTCTGAAATAACGAAAAGGGTCCATTTACTATGCTACCCTTTATAACTTGGAAAAACAACTTCTGCTGTGTATTGTGTGGCATGTCTATACAGTTTAGGGTCCTAAATCCTGGGAAGTGCTAAACTTGCTTTGCGGTGCTACCATCTCATATTGATTCACACAAAGGTAAAATCTTGAATACTATTAAAATGATTTGTTAAATGAACTGTTTCCCATACTTTTCTTTTCCAGCTGTGTACTTTATTATTACTAGGGGTGTGCATGAGTGCATTTTTTTCATTCAAATTTGAGCCAAATTGAATGTTTGATTCAATTCAAATTTTTAAAATCCAGATTTTTGAAAATCCAATTCGAATGCAGATTATCCAAATCCATACTTTTGAAAATCCTATTCAAATTCAAAAATACGAATGTCAGGAACATTTGTATCTGATTTTTGAATATGTTCACATCCTGTTTTCGTCCAGTATGCATTCTGTATGCATCCCGTTTTCATCCCACATAATAAACACATATGTACGATATTTGTATGCAATATATGTGGATCTGTTCATTTGAATTATTCAAAAATCCATATTGGATTTTTAAAAATCTGAAATTTGTTTGAATGCTCAAATTCAGATTTTCAAAAATCTGATTCAAATTCAAATGTCGATGTTCAATGGATTCGAATCAGATTTTCAAATTTTTGAATATTTGTGCACATCCCTAATTATTACCGGTCCAACTGAAATTCAGGTTGCCGAACTCTGGCCTACTGATATATTGTATGACATTACTTCAAAATCAAAGTAGGATAACAGGGAACTACAAGATCTATGAAGAAGTTATCAGGGAAAATTCTGAAAAAACAAAACAGGGTGGTCCCTATGGAAAACTGGGGCAGCAGTTCTTGATAGCAATTGAGCTTACAATGTAATAACAAAGCCTCTGGGTCTATTTCTCTTCATTGCTCACATACAGTGTAGTTTCCATTAATGTCAACAGGGGATTACAGACTTATATTGAGGAGACTTTATCCTCCAGCGTGTGAAAGTGATTGATTACCATTAGGACTTTGGGAATAGGAAGGAATTTAGAACTTAAGAAATGTGGCAGAAATGTAAGGACATTTATCTGCTAAATAACTTAATGCATGAACAGAAATAGCTTTTTATGTGAGAGCCAAATATTTAACTTAAGCAGTTAACAAGATATATTAATAATATTTAAGTGGTATAATGGCTCCTGGTGCCATATCACCCTGGCAGAACTTATTAGGTCAAAGGATGTCCATGTTAATTTATGGAAATGACACAACTACCCTTTGAGATCTTGATTTGTATAGACTGAATGCTTTGTGTTTCTAAAACACTCAGCATCATTTGTCTCTCAGTGGCTAGTGATCTAAACTCCCAGTCAGTAACATGCTGTGAATGCCACTATAAATTAATTACGTGTGTTTTCCTACTAGAAATGCTTTAGCGGTAGAGTAATTTCAGAGCTGAGGAATAGAGTAACCAGTCTGATCCTGACCTCTGCTGTAGCCTTTTCATGCCCTTACTGCAGACATAAGAGTTTTAAAATGTAAATAATACCTTATAACTTGCTTTGTATTTGTGAGCAAAAAGCCACTTTCAAATACAGGGCCTTTTGTGAGATATACTGTTTCGGGCAGAAGCATTTGAATGTGCAATGTATTATGCATATGAGACCAGCAATATTTGTTTATGGGCATTGATATTTCACCTTTCTTTTCTGCCATCTAGCTAGCATGCACCTTATTCTCTGTTCTTTCACTTTCAGTTAGACTATGATGCAATGACAAGCTCAATGTCACCCAGTTAGCATCCACATTCAAGTTTGGATTCAAATATGGGAAATCCCTGGTCCCTATTTTACGGCACTACACTTCAGGGGCTATTATGAGTCAGGATTTAAGTCCACATGTTCACTTTCAGTGTATATTTCTGTCACAGTTTTAGCCCATCATGCTATCCTATTTTACCACTAATCTGTGTTTAAAAGTAATAATAATAAATCATCCATCTCTGAGATTGCTCTGGCTGTAATTTCTATGACTTGAAGTATTTTATCCCCCTTTGGGAAAATAATATTGAGAGTTATAGACAAAATAACATTTCCCCAAATTCTTATTGGATCCTCTCAGTGAGAGGTATGGGGTCAGATCACATTTGAGCCCCCACTCCTAGGAACCAGAAGAAATAAGAAACTTGGCTGCATCCTAAGTGGGCGCACTGCAGGTCTCACAGAACATTATTTCCCCACTCTGTGATTTATACTATGGCAAAAGAATGACAGTAAAACATAACTTTCTGATTCAGATAAAGAGGGGCAATGAAGAAATGGTCTTAATAATTTTGGGTTGCTAAAGTTAGTTTCTTCCATTCTGTTAAACCACTCTCATCACAACAGCACCACAAAAACAGTAATATTGTCCAAGTATTGTATTACAAAATACATGTCCACCTGTCATAACATAATTAATCTGCTTGAACACAAAGACTGCATTCACACTGGGCTGCTAGCCTGGGCCAGAAGCCCATGAAGAACACCTCATCTTTATGGTGGACTGGCCTATCAGGAGACCAAGTCTCCTATAGAATGCCAGATTCACATGGAAGAGATGTTGGAACGCCTAGGTGCAAATATAGTGCTGTAGCCTGCTGCAGTGGAAAAGTGTTTTGAAGTGGTCTCCAAAGTGTTCCCCAATCATGGACTGCACCAGCTAATGTGAGCCAGGTTGGTCTAGCAGTTAGGAAAATGGACTCTTACCTGGGAATACCAGGTTTGATTCCGTCCTCCCCCATGAAGCCAGCCGGGTGACCTTGGGCTAGTCACAGCTCTCTTCTGAACTCTCACAGCCCCACCCACCTCACAGGGCATCTCTTGTGGGGAGAAGAATAGAAAAGCTTTATCAGCTACTTTAAGTCCCACTTCCCAAGTTTAACCTTGCTATCAATACTAAATCCTCTACAGCCTCTAGAGACATGCAAGGTTTGATTGAAGCAATGATGGTAACAATATGATGGCTTAGTACAGACAAATTATACGCTGCTCCAGAATGGTTGTTAAATAATCAGATGATTTAATGGATTCAAGGATCTGATCAAAGTTATGGAAGTCATTGCACGATGAAAACAGCTAACTAGCTGTATGAATTTAAAAGACTGAGGGGTTCAAAAGAGTTAAGAGTACTCAGTTAGGCTTGCCTGAAATTTGACAGGCAAATGTCTTCATTGTCTTTAAACCATTGACTTGCTTAGTTAAAAGATAGCAGATGAAGTTCTTACTTTATTGTAACAGGAGATAATTTGACAGCTTTTGGCACATTCTTCCCACTGGATCTCTTAACAATTTATCACAGTATTCGGAAGCCTAGGGAATCTAATATAATGGGTGCTAAATTCTAATTCTCATAATCTTCAAGTTACAGTAAAAATGCCAGCAGCTTGCTGACATTGTGATGAGACAGCTAGATATTCCCAGCTCCACTTCCAGGCTCTGCCAGTCTATCAGCTGCTTAATTAAAGGCAAGAGAATGTGGGAGATCCCACACCATCTTCACTGATCTAGCATGGGGAACTTAACAGAAAATCTGGCAAAGCTCCTCTGGCATTGCATCAGAAGCAACTTTTGGGATATCATTGCACATGTGAAAAAAATAAAAGGGTGGAGTGGTAGCTCCCAGCTTTCAATGAATTAATGGAGAAGCCATGAACCATAACTGGTGGGCCATATGGAGCATTTCCATTTCCATTTTTATTTGTATACTGCCTTTCCAAAAGAAAATTTTGCCCAACAAACAGAAAAAATACAATGCAAATACAATTATCACATCAAAGAAATACAAGTGAATATAACAAGTAAAGAAATCAATTTCAATAACTGCATTCTGTTAGGATCTGGGATTGCCCTGCACTGTCCAGCGAATAGTTCCATAATGTTCTGAGAAATACTAATCAAGTCATTTTAATGTTTTAAGTTTTAAACTTAAAACATTAATATTTTAAGTTTTCTCAAGGATCTCAGGTTAATTCCACTTGATCACTGGATCCCCATCTAACTGCGCAACAATCAAATGTGAGGGGACTCATTTAGGTGACCCTATATGTGCAAAATACAGTTGTTTAGGCATCTCACTGCATGCATGTGTCTATTCTGTGCCTTGCAGAGGGTGTGAAACCAAACTTGTCATAAGTAAAGGGTGTAGCAAATTCCCTTTATTTCCCTTAATTACCTGGTGAGTATGTTCAATTTGGAGGCAGGTCTAGATACTGGTTGTAGATCCTCAATTCCCTTTCTCATCTTTTGTTCTAGTTCTGCATTACAACTACACATTTTTTTCAGCAAGGCAAGAAGACTTCCGTTTGCCCTCCATCTCTCTTCTGTAACCACCTCCTTTCCCATGTTACACATATCCACAGTAGGAATGTTTGTGCTATTTGAAATTCATATGAATTCATATGAATGTGAACGTTTGCAGGTAAATCGAAAGGCTCATGAATCCAGCACTGATGCTAGGTTTACCTCCTCCTTGTGGTTCTTCACATTCCTGTTCCTTGTCAAAATGCCTAGATGTAAGCCAGGAATGGGAAATACAAGGGGAAGTGATTGGATGCTGACTGACATCCAGGTATTTTGCCCAAGAACAGTAACACAAAGAACTGCCAGATAAAGATAAGAAGCTAGGATTTGCTCCTGTCATGAAACAGGGGGGAAGACACAATTGTATGAGACAAAGATGATCGCACAATGTCCTCTTGCCATATATTATGGAAGCAACCCATATTAGATTAAGCATATATGGTTGCAAATGCAATTTTCACTTTCACTACCATTTTTTAATGGTTTTGGTCAACATAATACCATATAATACAAGGGAGGTCACAATTTTAGTATCCTCTTGTAATAAACATCTATAGGAAGGAAGAAATCAAGTGTCTGCCAGCAGAAGCTTTCAGAAAGAATCATACCTTCATTTTTTAAACTCATACCATTTTCTATATATTTTCTTTCCAATTACTTTGAAATTTTGGCATATAGTTTCCCATGTAACGCTAGGATAAACCTATCCTGTTTTACTCAGCTAATGGCCACAAAGCTCTTAAAGAATTCAAAACTTTTTTAAAAATTCCTGTAATCATGAACTAGTGTTTCCCTCTTTCTTTCTAATTATGTTCCATTATATCTTTTTACCAGATTATTCTGTGGTTGTGATCAACATGGATGTGTATATCAAAAGTCTCAAATGGCTTTGTTGCAGTAGCAAATCTTCATTCTTCCTTCGGCCACAACTTTTTTCTCTCTCTCTGATGTCATTGCTAAAAATAAAAACTAGTGGCAGTGCTGAATAAACATGACATGAAATAAAATCACAATACGAAAATGCATAATATTCCAATGAAAGAGCCACTGGCTACTTCATAGTTAATTTTATTTTATATGGAGTGATGTTAATCTTTTCCCAAAAAAACCTGTTTGTATAAAATCAGAAAGATTTAAATTTAACATTCTCTTGGTTTACAATGCCCCCCCCAATGTATTTGCTGATAATTTATTTTCTTGTTTTGCAAAGGATTCAGATGTGAATGTATTACATAAAAAGAAATCTACATTTTATTGTTTTAAACAGCATTATAAATTTAATTGCCTTGCTTTGCTGCCAAGCCTAAATAACAGTGCCATCTGCTGAAAAGTTATGGTGACTTGCAGGAAAAGTATAGGAATTTCCAAATTAATTGAACTAAATGAAGAAATAGAAGTAGTAGGGGAGAGGGGAAACTAGACCATAGTAATAATGATCATGTTGTAGTGAAAGGCATTTATGAAAATACTCTCAAAATTCTTGACCCAGCATGATCTTTAAAAAAGATAAAAATGAGGCATTAGTGGCAACAGTGTTTACTGTTAGTGAGAAAGAATTAACCTCTGCAAAACATCCAGTTTAATTTAGCTCAATAATTAGGGTTGTAACTACCACCCCTAAGAGACAGAATTCCTTTCTGGAGACTTTGGATATTCTGAGCTGATTGTTTATTTTGTCACAGTATGGACAAAATCTTGTTTGAGTTTTTGTTTGCCAGAGTGCCATTCCACTCTGGCTATGCCCTGATCAACATTATTTAAAACATTTTTAAAGGACTGTTTCTAAAAATCTGATATCATATTGATTGACTGTAAGAATAAATCAGGAAACAAGTGTATCTGAAAACAAGAATCTAGGTATCAAATTTAGGTATTAAGAACTGGTGACATGCTGAATGTCAGCATGAGTATTCTTTAAGTAGATTAGGGATGTGCATGAATATTCAAAACATTCAAAATTTGATTGAATTTGTTCACATTTGGACATCTGAATTTGAACAGAATGTCTATAAATTTGAATTTAAACATTTGAACATATTTTGAATTTTTGGATCTATGGGTGCCCCCTCCCCCGAGCCTTCTCTAGACCACATTGCCCAACTTCAGTGGAAACAGGCTCCCTATAATCCAGATTTTGTGGCTGAAAACCACATTGTAGACCCCTTTAATGGAGTCTACACGAAATCTGGATTATAGGTCCTGAAGGACCCATATGATCCAGATTTCCCTAGCTGTGGGGGAAAGAGATGTGTCTCTAATGGGGTCCGTAGTGGAAATGGGGTCATCCGGCTCTCAGTCAAGTGGTTCCCTAATGGGTGCTAAAATGGGTACTTACTGCTAGTGGAAAAACACCCCAAGATAGATCTCCACAAGGGATATTATCTTCCCCTTCTATGTAAAACATTCTGCAAAGAAAAAGGGTGTTGAAAGGCTAGAATCTGCAAGAAGTCCCAGCCTCTGAGATCCTTGATAGAGACATAGGAATGTGCAAATCTGGTTCAGGTTCATCCTAGTTTGAATTAAATAACATGATCTGACACAGTTCAAGTAGAACCAAGCCACTCCCTTGCTTGAGAGCATCTGGTTAAATTCAAACCAAACCTAGGAATGATCAATCAAATCGGTTGAACTACCTGGTTCTATTTTAAGCATTTTGATTCAATCCCATCTAGCTTTTTCAATATATTTTATCATTAAAAAAATGAAATAGATTAAATCATTCAACCTCACTCTAGATCAAACCAAAACAACTGTTTTGTTCATGCACATCTCTAGTCTTTGAAACTGTAAAACAAACTGTTCCACAGCTGTGGAATTTTCATCTATACTGCTTTAGCACAGAATCAGAAATGGTCCAAGAAAGTGGCCAGCAAATTGCCAGTGATCAACCCTTGGAATAATTTCATTTATACAGTGCCTAAGGCAGTTCCAAAGTTGCCTGTAAGCTCATTGCATGTGGATCCCCTTGCCTGCTGAACCCCGGGACACTTGGGAAGTGCCCAATGTTGTCCAGGTGGATATAAACCTAGATTTCAAACTCAAGTCATTCTATCCTGCAAGGATAATGCAGATAAAACCCAACATTTTCTGTCTGTGAAGCTTACTGTGCCCTGTTCCCCAGGCAAATCCAAAATTACATATTGCATCATAGGCTGTGTCTCCATTCAACTTTTAAAGAGCTTTGAATTCATTTTCAAAGCTGCCAGTTCCCACAGGATCAGACAAATCTGCAGTTCCCAGGGATTAAAGGTCCCCAAAACGTGGATTATCTGTATTCAAATCAAAAGAACTCTTGCTGCAGGATTTAGGAATAATCCTCTCTTTTTTTTGCAAATGGAAACACTTTTTTTAGGGGCTTCTCCTAAGTTTCCTTCAGCCAATGAGAAGGTGTGATTATTGGCTAAAGGAGTCCTCCACTAGCTGAAAGGGGAGGGAATTGAGGGGAAGAATGAACAGAAGGTGTAACAGAAGATTGGATGTATGGGCTATGATGTTACAAAGCATCTGACTTGACAGCTGTTATGAAAGCCTGCCTGTTCCTCCCTTTCCAATCCATGCCTTTTTGCCTCTTAAGCCTTACCTACGTTGTGAGAGGGGAATTCAGTCAGCAGCTCCGAAAAATGTTACTTCCTCTTTAAATTCCCACTGTACCACTTCTTCAGAAGATCGCAGCCAGCAAAAGATTAAAGAAAAAGAGAAAGTTCTTCTCCCCTCCCTTCTTCCTCCACTCAGATTGCTGTGTGTGTGTGTGAGAGAGAAGGGGGTCACTTTTTCACATATTTTCCCTTTAATTTGGTTTTAAAGTTGGGAGTGGGTGGGATGGATTCTGCCTTATGGAATCAAACAGGAGAGATCAGCAGGAAGCAGCTGCTTCAGGGCTGGGTGAGGAAAAGTATATAAAAGATGGAGGGGGTGGGAATAAATAGGGAATGTAAAGTGCTGCCAGGGGTTTCTTTCCTGCCGGACACTGAAGAATGGAGAGAATCTGCATTATAAGTTAACAATGGACATGCAAAAAAAATCTAACTTCACTGCTGATTTAAAAAAAAACAAACCCTGATTTAAATCTGGATTAAATTGCCCAGTGGGGATGTAGCCATATAGGGTGTTTTTCCACTGTCACTAGAAAAATTCATTTTTGTACCCATTAATGGGTACTTAATGGGTACTTTTAGTGACAGTGGAAAAACACCCATAGTCTCATTTTTAATCTACATATGCTTTTTGGTATAGCGTAGCAAAATGTAAGTGGCATTCAGATGTCACTTACTTGTTCCCTTGGAATAAAATATTCCTGAGAGTACTTTATTTTGGAATAGCCAAAAATAAATAAGTGACATTTGAAAGCAGCCTTACTTTAATTAAATAACATTGGACATATGTATCGATGGCATCAGTTAACTGCCGATTCTTTATATTACATGAATGGTGAAATATGATTAATAAGATATGACAGCTAAGACTTGCTTTGTCACTTCTTTTGTCACAAGCAAATATGGCTCTCTTGATTCTCTTCCTTTATAATACTTCAGTACTTACTGTTTAGAAATCTAATAAAAATGGCTGCTGTGATTTCAATGAAGGACTAAATGCATTTAATTTTATGCATCAAACAATGTTGAATGTGGCTTTTCATTTATTATTATTATTATTATTATTATTATTATTATTATTATTATTATTATTATTATTATTATTATTATTATTATTATTATTATTATTATTATTATTATTATTATTATTATTTTGGAAGACAAAAAAGTTTAGATTTTTCTCATTACCAATAGTTTGGAAAAATATTTTATTTCATGACTTTTTAAAAAATATTTTTTTAACTTTTGTGATACGCTGAATGCTATCTCTAATTTGTAAAAATGTATAAGATACAAAGCCTATTTTTATATTGTAGCTATTCTGCACAGGTATAGGGTGGAATAGAAATAGGAGGAAGGAAGGAAGGAAGGAAGGAAGGAAGGAAGGAAGGAAGGAAGGAAAAGATTTGACAGCAATACCAATGAAAACTCTTGTCATTGCCATACAAATTTTGGGTCATGCTTTCAAAATGACTTAGTTCAAAATAAACTGGACAGCTGAAAGGAAACCATGCATTTCACCCCAGAGAGCAAACTGCAGTGGTAATGTTATGATTAACTAGATTCTTGTCTGCCTCATTTTCAGTTTAGACTTGGCGCAGAAACTACCATGGCAGATTGTTCTCCTTTTGCAGCAGATGATCTATTCTGATGATCTGAAGTTTTGCTTGTTACAGAAGTCTGTGCTATACTTTTCAATTCAGTGAAATACATGTATATATGTAAGCAACTATGCTTGTACATAAAATACTTTTTGCACATAAGAAGTTGTATGCATTGTTATGCAAAATACCTGTATAGACATATAATAGCTGCATGCTTATCAGGTATTCATTCTGTGGAAATACTCTTTAATTCAAATAACTAATAAGAAGAAAGGGGGACACAAATTAAAGACAGGGGTGGCCTAAGAAAGGCATAAACTGCACAGCATTCCACTCTAACTGTTAAACCACAGGAGCAACAGCATTTTAAATCCCCATTTTAACTTAAATCCTGGGAAACAAGCAAAGGAAAATGTTTATAATTTCTAATTAACCCAAATTTCTAATCAAGACAAGATCAGGGTCAGGAAGCTCTGATTAGTGTCAATGAATAATTAGGTACACATTCACACAAGTTACACAAGCAGAACATTGCATCCATGCATTATAAAATAGAGCCATTTATCTAGGGTTTCATTTAGCATAAAAGAGCCCCTAGAAAAGGTGAAATTATAGTTTTCTGATCATCCACCTTCTCTAACACCAAGAAAAAGCTTCTGAGGTGTTCCTCACATTCCAAGACATTGTATTAAATGGGAAAAGTCTGCCGTGCCTTCTAGCAATGTAGATCATCCTAAGTCCTTTCTACCTCCATTAGATCTCAAATCTCCTTGCATCTATTCATTGCTGCATTCATACTTTAGGAAACTTCCCCAAATTCAGTCTTCTGCTTTTGGGAGTAATTGGCTCCATCCTAGGATTGTGTGCCCATGTCCCCATGCAAGCCATTTGGCACCCTTTAGGTGCTGTTTGGGCACACATGGACCGGGACTGTGACCGCATCTCAGGCATCCCCATGACATTCTCGGCAACGCGGGACAGGTACGGGTTGGGTGCGGATGGTGGTGTCCCCATGTGAACTGTGCCAAACCCTGGTATGGGGGACCAGCACCACCTCCTCTCTGCCCCCTCTCTCCTCATTAGAAGACAGATTGACATCAGCCCATGCCTGTGCCACATCTCCACTCCTTTAGCGGCACTGACAGCCAGGACTGGGGTGGGAGGCAAGGAAACAAGTAAAAATAAAGCTTCATTCAGAAAAATAACTTTTAAAAAAATTTAAAACACCCAAAGCTGCAACGAGGTTTAACTGCAGTAGGTGCTTGAGCAGTTTTGTGCACCTCCACTCCACCAGGGACCGTGAGAAAGATTGGGATTATACTCCATCAAAAGTAGATGGAGCGTTCCAATGGGAGCCATGTTTGCATATGTGATATACAATTTCTCTATATGGGCCCTTAATCCTGATTAAGGCCCCGTGAAGAAAGGGCCTTACTCCACAGTTTTAAGGTCTAAAAGACATAGTAGAAAATAAAAGGATGGTTGAGAAACAAAGAAGGAAGAGTAGATTCAAACAAATTTCTCAAGTTTCTATCTGGACTTTAAAAAAACCCCATGAATATATAAATTTATACTAAAATCCAACAATCAACTTCTACAAGCCCAGGGGACTTACTAGTTCAGTTCTGATCTGGGGTGTTTTTCCACTGTCACTAGAAGTACCCATTAAGTACCCATTAATGAGTACAAAAATGCCATTATGTACCCATTAATGGGTACTTAATGGGTACTTTTAGTGACAGTGGGAAAACACCCCTAGTTGAATTAAACCAGACCACTGCTACTCCCATTTAGTTTGATTTGGTTTGAGTTTGGCTGCAAGTGCCTTTAAAATGAGCTTTGTCCCACGGATTTGTATTTTTAAAAAATGAACTAGTTTGAACCTGTTTGAGGTTTGAATTTGAAGTGAGTTGAGCCTTCTCAACCTGTATCCTGGGCGCTTGCTTTCAGTTTCAGGGAGACGCCGAAGAGGTAAGGAGGGGATCCGCCGCGCTCCCCCCAGGGTGGGCTAGGGTGGGCTTTAGGCAAGCTCGCCCTGGCCCCAGAAGTGGCGATTCGCCGCTTCTGAGGCAAGGGCGAGACGAAAGGTAGGGGGGGGGCAGCTCACCATGCTTGGCTCCGGGGAGCCAAGCATGGTGAGCCGGGGGAGGGCCATCGGCTAGCAAACTTGTGCTGTGCGGCCGCATCTGAAACGGATGCGGATTCACAGCGCAAAACCACTTGATATGTGGTGTGCTAGAAACACCCTTTAAGCACACATTAAGTCCGGATAGGTGTGCACACACCCACCAGAAGTGTGCTTCTTTGCCCCCGCTAATGCGGACGCTCCGTCAGCAAACCGGTTTTGCCGCCGAAATCCGCATTCAAAACAGGGTCGCTGTGCAGACACCCCTCACCGGAAGTGTCCTCCTTAGCGGCTCATGTGCGGAGGCGCACATTGGAATGTGCGCTTAATGGGTGTTAAAGTGCCTGTGCGGAAGCACCCTAAATTTCTGTTGTGGAATTCCCAACACTGTTAGTACTACTGCCCTGTGAAATGTTCCATTGCGGTCATGCTTTCATTTGGAACATGCTGTTTTAAGATGTATTTTGCTCAACTGTGTATGATAAGTTTTATCACATTAGAAAGTAGAATTCAAGAAATGAAAAGACTGATTGAGGTTTTTTTTCCCCCTCAGTCTGTCAATGAAGTACTTGAGTTCACAAAAAAAATTCAAATAAGAACTTTACATGGGCTTCCCTGAAATATCACAGACACAGGAAGGAAAATTTTGAAAATGAAATTGACTACCTGTCAGAAAAATTAACCAATTTAGAATCAGTTGTCAAGGTGTCTAGTACTTCCATATGCATAGAGTTCTGGAAATAAAGAAAATGATAAAGAGCCAACATTAAATCATTCTGATTTGTCCTTTTCTTTCAAGCCTAACTTGTGATCATCCATCTAGTAGAGGTTCAAAATATTTCTTTTAAAAAAGCATATTCTAAAGAAATACATGTTCCAGAGGCTTCTCATTCTCCTTTTCACATATTCTCTTTGTAGAGATACAACCTTCAAAGAAATGGGAAAGTACTAAAAACATGCCCTTGTTTACTGTCTTTCCTGACAGGGTATCAACTAACTAACTGGAAACCATTTTCAAATGTTTTATAAACAGTTACATGGGAACATTATTTGTTTGAACAAGTTGTCAATGCAAAAACTATTAAAAACCAGTACTCTGTGGGCCATCATGTTTTCATAAATAATGCACCAGGAAATGAGAGACCAGTGTTATTTCAAAGAACAAGGAGATACTTCAGTATTCTGTTTGATAAACAATTGAGAACACACCTTGAAAGACAGCTGCTTCAAGCCTTGCAAATAAGTCAAAACACAGGAACCACACAAACAAACATTTTACTTTTTCTCTTCCTCCAAAAAGCAGATTTCCCTCTTGGACTGTTTCACATCCAGAAGGTGTTGCCACCTTGCACTGGAATGTAGTCTCTCCATTATATAAGCATTTCTCAAATGAAGAAGCATCACAATGTATGGTTCCAGCCCTTCTTTGTTTTCCTATTTATTGGTAGAGTAACATATGGGCTGAGGCTGCATCTCCACTTCTGCATGCATTTCCACAGTTTACATGCATTAAAATATGAATTGAACCCATGTTAAAACATAGTAGTGTCCTAGAGTGCCTTGGAGCCCAATGAGCAACCCCACATCATTGGACCTACTGGTCTTCAGAGGCACAAGATCCATCCTCAGAACCAGTGAAAGATTCTTCAGTTTCCCTGGGAACTTTCTTATGGGACTCATTGGGAATCTTATTTCACATGCTCTTTAATAACTATATGAAGCTCAATCAGTTTGGTTTAGTGATTAGAGTGCTGGACTCATATCTCACAGTCACAGGAGTTTGATTCCACACTCCACCATGAAGCCAGCTGGGTGACCTTGGGCTAGTCACAGCTCTCTTCTGAGCTCTCACAGCCTCACCTACCTCAAATGGTGTCTGTTGTGGGGAGAAGAACAAAAAGCTTTGCCAGCTGCTTTGAGTCCCCTTAAATGGGTGATAAAAGTGAAGCCAGCTCTTCTCCTATGCAGGAAAGTCATCAGGAGATTTGGCATGAGCTGCTACCAATATGCAAGTAACATCTGGCTTTATCTGTGACATCTGAATTGGGAGAGGTGGTCGAGCCACTTAGTATCTGCTGGAAGGCGGTAATTGTTGGGCCTTGTCCCCTCAGCCTTTTCTCCTCCAGTGAAGAGCTGTCTGTCACTGGGGACAACCAAGGCAAGCCCGCTTCTCTGACAGTCTGGGTGAGTCAGGTGCACCTCAGGGGCTCAACGTAAATGCTGACCCTATAGCAAAAGATGGAGACAGCTTGGATGAAGATGCTGGCAATGCAATAAGAGTCTCAGGGCTATGAAGTAGGAGGCATCTTGTTCTAAATAGGGTTGCATTGCCCTGAAAAAGCTCACTGATGCACTGATTCAGTTCTGGGAGGAGATACCCCAGGATACCATCCTTCATCTTATCAGGATCAGGCCCAGATTTGTTGAGAGCGCATACAGGTACATGGGGCACATAGACACTAATGAATCACATTATGAATTTATTTGATGTAATTCATGCAAATTGGGCCCAACTTGATCTTTTGTTCATCAAGGTCCAATGTGTGGTTTAAGTATTTCCTTATTATTATTTTTTTAAGCATTGTACATTGGCAAGATTTTTCAGTAATCTTTCATTCTCCCCTGGCTAACCAAAAACCATAGCAACATAGTGATGAATGATTTCCTTTTCTATAGAAATCATAGTTTGTTAAAATGACTTCCGATAACACAAAAGCCTTCTCCTTTCATACATGAATTGCCTTCAATATAGAGATTACTTGCACTGCTCATCTTTGAAAATGATTTGGAGGAACATTTTCTCATTCTTGTACACAAAACACATGGTGTGGTATGTTATGAGATAATGAAAAACACTATTGAAACACCACATCTTACTTGTAAAAATCATCTTCTGTATAACAATGTAAACAAATAGTTACAGAAAAATACATTTTCCCCCATTCCCATACTAAAAAAGGAAGGACATGCAATTAACAATTCTAGCATGGGTCAGCAATTCACTTCAGCTGCACTCTGAAATAAACTGCATTGGATTTCTGAAATAAGCTCCACTGCACACAGCTATTCATTTACTCAAATCTTGCTTACATCAGTCTGAGCCATTTTCTAGTGGGAGAAAATTAACACTGTTAAATATTTTCTGCACAAGACTTTACTCTAGATTGATGTTTCAGGAATAAGGACCTGCCGTCCACATGCTACCAGTAGTGACAAGGACAGTAGTAAAATGCAAAACTACAGAAGAATCAGCCAGGAAAGATAAGAAGAGATCATTGTTGGTGGCCACTTTGATGGCACGTTCATTTGTTATACCTTAAATATGCTCAAAATTAGAAGAAAGCAAAGCCTGATGTATAAACAGGAAAACAGGTTACCAGGAAGATTAGCTAAGAAGGTAAGAGAAGGGCAACCAGCCCAATTAGCATATTGGAAGGTGGAAGAAAAGAAACCCAAGCCCAGCCAATCAGGAGGGATAGAACCTTGGCAGAAGATATTAAAAGGTCCTATCTAGAAGGGGGGGGTTGGTCGTTTATAAGACTGAAACCAGGGTGGGAGAAGCAGGGGTCACCGCTCTGCCCTCTCAGGGATTACAGCAAAACTCAAGCAGCCCAAGCTCTGAAGTGAGGGAGCTTGAGGGAGGGGAAGAGACGGTTGAAACTGTTTTCCCTCTCTCTGTGTTAGCAGCCTTAGCCATCTCCTAGTAGGCTAAGGGTGCCCAGTTGGGACAAGATTAGCTAGCTCAGTAAATGTTCCTTTGTTTCTTGGCAACTGTGGGAAGAGTGTGTCTTGTATTCTTACTTGCCATTCAGTACACAATAAATCTGTTATTTTGGTCCCACTAAAAGAAGCGTGAAAGCTATTTCTTTTACAAGACAACCCAAGGCAAGGAAGTAGGGACCCTGCATATTAAGATATGGAAGAGAATGGATCAAACTAAATAAAGATCTGGAAAAACTGAAAGTGATAAGCTGGCAAAGATTTATTATTATTATTATTATTATTATTATTATTATTATTATTATTATTATTATTATTATAGTTTATTTATAAAGCACTGATCATATACTCAGTGCTGTACACAAAATAAAATTCATACAAAAATATAAAACCTGCCTGTGGCATGCAATCTAAGATAAAATAAAGTAATTTACACTAAAACCAGAAGCAAACAATAAACAAATGTAATAAACAGATAAAATATTAAACAAAAGATAAAAATATGACATAGCTCACAGCATATCTGAGAACGCTTTCCTAAACAAAAAAGTCTTCAGCTCCGACTTAAAGGACGCCAAGGACGTGCTAGCCCAGATGTGCTGAGGGAGAAGATTCCACGTACGAGGAGCAACCAAAGAAAACGGGTGAATTCGGGAAGCGGCAGTAGAAGTCCAAGGCTGAATTAACAGTCTTTGATTACTGGAGCGAAGAGCACATGTGGGAGTATACAAGGAAAGGAGATCAAGAAGATACAGTGGGGCAAGACTGTTAAGGGCTTTAAAAGTTAACAAAAGAAGTTTATATTGAAGGCAAAAAGAAAAGGGAAGCCAGTGAAGGGAAAACAAAAGTGGTGAAACATGATCAAAGTTCTGAACTGAAATCAAAGGACGTAAATGGGTAAGGGGAAGCCCTAACAAAGAAATTTTTATACATTAAAAATCAAAGTACAGTAGAAAATACACAGGGTATTAAGACACTAATGAGATGTTTAAAAAAATGAAGGATAAGAATCATGTTACAAGAATACTAAATAAAAGGAATGAAGGGGAAGTGGAGGATGAGAAGATCGCTGAGGTCTTGAGGAGTTATTATGAAAAGCTATACACTGCTGGTAGCGTAGAACATATGGACTGGGATATATGAAAGAAAATAAGGCAAGAACAAAAAAGAAAACTGAATGCTCAAATAACGATTGAGGAAATTAAAGAAGTATTTAGGGAATTAAAAGTCAGGAAGTCTCCAGGACCAGATGGGTTTTCAGCTATCTTCTATAAGAAATTTCAGGACGTGCTGATACCAAGATTATGTTTATTATTTAATGAGATATTGAATACGCAACAAGTCCCAGAGACCTGGAAATGCTCTACCATAATAACGATCCTTAAAGGGCAAAGACAATTGGAATTGACAGATTCATATTGACCAATTACATTGTCTAACCAGGTTTATAAAATTTTCATGAGAATAATAGCAAAAAGGATGGAGGAAGTATTAACAACAATAATAGAACAGGATCAGTATGGATTTATTAAAGGGCTTTATATAGGAGAACCCATAAGAAATATAGCGAATGTGATGGCAGGTGCAAAAAAGAAGCGCAGGAGGTTGGCTAAAGTATTTGATACGATTAATCACAGTGATCTACAAGAAGTTCTTAAACAAATAAACCTGGGAGATAGAATTAACAAAACAATTACAGAATTATATAAGGGGGTGAAAGCAAAAATATCTGTTAATGGGGTGATATCTAAGGAGCTACAAATAACCCAGGGAAGAAAACAAGGATGCCCACTGTCCCTGGCATTTGCAATTGTGGTGCCTGAACATCCAGAAGAGATGGTTAAGTGTTACGGAAAAAATCAGGAAATTTGAAAAAATGTCCGGTTTAAAGATAAATATTTTGAAATCACAAATTATGTATATGAACACACCACCTGATATACAAAAAAGGATTAGAATATCTACAGGGCTAAAATCAGGTTGTGGTGCCCACATTAAATTTCAGTGCTGGGTAATGTAACTTAAAAACTGTAGTGAAGGCGCATTCAAGGCGGAAAAAGCAAGGAAGTTTAATCAGACAGCTTAAGCAGGTAAGGAGGGGGTGAAACCTCCCTTATTAGCATAACTGGAGGGGGAAGAGAGCACTCAACCAATCAGGCATCAAGTTATGTCTGCCTGCCAGAAGCGAGAAGAGTCCATGCTTTATGTGTTTTGGAAGTTTAATCAAACAGCTTAAGCAGGTAAGGAGGGGGTGAAACCTCCCTTATTAGCACAACTGGTCATTACCAAGCATTCATGGTGGGCTGGCCACATGGACATGTGACAGTGCCACCTCTGAACAATCTTCTAACTCCTTTAGTATTATGTTTAATCTCTCATATACCAAGATGAAAAAAAAGTTGATTTCACATTTGCATGGTAGATTTGCAAGGTAGATTTTCATACCAGTTATAAAAGTTGATAAATAAAATGAAAATCACTTGGGAAATGAATGTATACAATAGTTTTTCTCCCATTGTATGACAAAGTTCAATAGTTAAAGAAAATAACTTTAACTGATAACCTAAAATTTTAAATTTAAAGGCAATTACATTTAATTTTGTGGGGCTAGGAAATAATTAACTTGCTCTAAAATAATATGTTATTTTTAAAAAACAGCAACCCCCCCCAAAAGATTAAAATAGATTATTAAAAATGAGACAATTTAAAGGGAGATTCAAAGGGAGAACTGCTGAAATAATTGTCCTGTCAAACCAGAAAGCCTGCAAGAAATTACTACCTGACTCATTAAAAAAATATATCAATCAATTTATGACCTCAGATCTGCAAAATAAAGAACAGATAGCTTGCAAAAATGACTTAAATAATAATTAAAATGCAGGGGGGGGGAAGTGTGCTGCCAAAAAGTGGCAATAGATTTCCATCCTAGAGTTTTCCCCCTCCCATTGAAGGCCAACCATATATCCTAAAAACTTTTTTTTGCAGGATTTGCTCCTGTGGGGCTCACTGCCAATGCCCTAAATTTACAGAATTGCTGGATAAAATAGTATAGAATAATCAGCTTTCCAAAATAGCTCAGTGTAGAAATCTGCTCCTCTTATGAAAATGAAAATTAACCATTTAATCGAACTAAAATTTAAATGTAAATTTAAATGGGTGTTTACCTATGCATTGCTCCCTGTGCAGTATCATCTCTCCTAAATTTGTTTTATTCATTCATTTGTTTTCCAGTTTATATCTGGTTGCACTTGAAAAGTATATATTGATGCTCATTTCTCCAAAGGACCATTTGCTATTTTTCATTTCCTCATAAACCTGGCATGACAACTATACTGTCTGGAATATGCAAACTGGATTAATTACAATACTCTCATTCATGACTATTACAGCCTTTATTTTACAGACTGAAAGTTATTTAACTCAGCAGATGGGAAGATGTCTGCTGGTCATAAACCTAATGCTATTCTAGTAAAATTGAACATACGGTTCTTATTTCTTGGAACATACAGCAACTTTATGCAAATGAAATTGCACAGTAAAATTACTTAGTACTTATTACAAAATCCCACAACTCACATCAAGATCAAAGGATTTCTTCTTATGAAAACATGCAAGAACTCTACATTTTTTGTAGCTTTTTAATGATTGTCTTATAATTTTGTCCACATGTTTGAAATCTTATAAAACTTATAAAATTGCATGATAAAATCTTGCTCAAGAGGTGCGTGCAGAAGAATAATTCATATTCTTCACTTAGGCTGATTCATCCTAATCCCCCACCACAAGCTTGCTTTTGGATCACAACACAAAGATGAGCAATTTCATTGCAATTTCTGATGCAGTTCCAATTATTTGTTTTATCTAATATAAAAAGTTTCATATGAACAGAATAATTCTATATATAAATGTGTATTTTTCATTAAAGAAATAAATGTATACAAAAGTGTAAGCAATTTGCTTATGTCCGGGGGGGGGGGGTAATGGGTGGTCTCACAAAATACAATGTAAAGCAAACTTATGAATAAATGGTTGTAAAATCAAAACCTGATAATATTAACATTTTGGTCACATCTGTTCTTAGCTCTCGTGTCAATGGTTTTTCTATGGTAAATAATAAGAGGTTATATGTCCCAGATTACTTAGTCAAATAAGGTATAAGATATTCTTTTCTGGAGAGGGTTGCACTTTCCTGGAAGGAACATGCTTGAAATTTAGGTGTCCTTCTGGATCCATATCTGTCCCATTTGGCAGCCATGGCCTGGAGTGCCTATTCCCATAATAGGTTAGTTATACAGTTAATGCCCATCTTGGACAGAGGTCATCTGGCCACAGATTACTGTAACATATATGTGTGATCAGACACTACATTTAATCAGTTTCCAGGCCATTTTTTAGTTCTGACTATCCTGACAAAATAATGCCTTTCAAATGGATTATTCCTACGACGTCTGGCTGTGTCCTATGTGGAGTTTCCTGTGAAAATACTTCAGAAATTAGAAATTGTGCAGAAGAATGCAGACAAATTGCTGAGAAGGATAGCTCTCCTAATAATTCCATCATCTCATGCGATCCTTGCTTTGGTGACTAGAGAAAGGTTTTAGTTATCTTAGGACACAGGCTTTAGAATAATTTCCCTTTGGAGATATACCAGGGCATTAAAACTTTTCACTTTCAGTGCCCAGTGCAAAAATATTAGTTCAACAAAACATTTGGAGACAAATGCAGACCATACAATTGGAATTACCAATTTTCAATGGATTTTATAAATGTTAGGTTTTTGGTTTGTTAGATGCCCTGAGACTGCATTGAAGGACTGTTTAAAGACTGCATAAACAAACAAGCAAGCATTTAACTGAAATATTTAAGATCTAGGGCAGATTTTTGTCACTTCTGAAATTAGCCCACAAATTTCTAGTCAAATCACTGTCCTCCTCTACATCAAATTATTCTTTCATGATATGTCTTTGCATTTGCTGTCTGTAAATTATTAGTCTTGCTAAATGTTTAGTATTTTTACAGTTTTGTTTTATTTCTCAACTAATATTCTATGAATCACTGGAAGTTGCTAAGAGCCAGAAGACAATGTTATCATAAAATGCTTTTTTGGTATTCCTCTGTAATTGACAGAAAAATCAAAGGAATATTCTAATAGCATTTAACAGCTAAGTTAGCTGTTAATAGTTAACTAAGAAAGTGAATAAACAAGACTGCTTTGAGTGCAAAAAGGAGGAGCTCAACTGTTTTATAATAAGCAATATGACTGCACAGTCCTAGATTTTCCAGGCACACTCTTCCCCAGAAGAGTTGACTTGTATTTTATTTCTATATGTACTGTATATTAGGGCGTGCACGAATATTCATAACGTTTATTTTTTTACAAATCCATATTAATTCATACATTCATACATTAATTGAATGTTACAACAAACATACATTAACATACAAATACGAATCTTTTGGACATTCAAATTAATAGTTTGGACATTTGTTAAACTGGGGAGGTAGGAAAACGGCTGTGCCACACATCTGCAATGGATCCAGATTGAAGTCAAAATGAATTGAGAGTGGATTAAAAGCAGACTCAGGATGGATTTTATACTTTCAGATTTGTTACGGGATACGAATCGGATACATATTCGTATTGGATACATATTTGTTTGTATAGGATACTGTGCCAACACCTTTTGGGTTAGTGTTAAACAGAGAGTGAAGCTGTAGCTCAGGGTAGCTCATGGCTTAGAAGGGGGCGTGGCTTACCAGCCTGAGTGAGGATGGGGTAAGTTAAGAACATAAGAACATAAGAGAAGCCCTGCTGGATCAGGCCACAGCCCATCTAGTCCAACATCCTGTCGCACACAGTGGCTGACCAAATGCTCACGGGCATCTCAAGCAGAGACAAGGACAAAACTTCTCCTGCTCTCGAGTCCCAGCAGATGGCCTTAGAAGCATCCCAGTTCTCCCCCCCCCCTCAGCCTGAAGGATGCACCTAGGTATTCGTTCTAGTAGCCATTGATACATCTGTCATCCATAAATTTGTCTAACCCTACCTTAAAGCCATCCAGACTGGTAGCTGTCACCACCTCTTCCGGCAGCACATTCCATAAGCCGATGACCCTCTGGGTGAAGAAATACTTCCCCCTGTCAGACCTTATTCTCCTACCCATCAGCTTCATAGAGTGCCCCCTGATTCTAGTGTTGTGCGATAGAGAAAAGAAATTTTCTCTATCCACCCTTTCTATACCGTGCATAATTTTATATACTTCAATCAGGTCCCCTCTCAAACACCGTCTATCCAGACTGAAGAGGCCTAGACGTTGCAGTCTGGTTTCGTAAGGGAGGTGTTCCAGACCCTTGATCATTCTGGTTGCCCTTCTCTGCACCTTCTCTAGTTCCACAATATCCTTTTTGAGGTGTGGTGACCAGAATTGTACACAGTACTCCAAATGTGGCCTCACCATAGATTTATAAAGGGGCAAAATGACACTTGCTATCTTATTTTCTATTCCCTTCCTAATTATTCCCAGCATTGAATTTGCTTTTTTTGCTGCTGCCATGCACTGGGTTGACACCTTCATTGAACTGTCCACCAAAACCCTGAGATCCCTTTCCTGGTGTGTTGCAGAAAGCTCAGACCCCATCAGTTTATAGACGTAATTTGGATTCTTGGCCCCAATGTGCATTACTTTGCCCTTGTTAAGATTAAAGTACATTTGCCACTTGGTTGCCCACTCACCCAATGCTAAGAGATCCCTCTGGAGCTCTTGGCAATCTCTTTCAGATTTTACTACCCTAAATAATTAGCCCAGGAGAGCATCCAATCAGAAGGAGCAATCATCGAGAGGCAAGTATAAAAGCCTATGACAGAAGAGAAGATGTGTTCTAGTTCTTGTGATCATTCTAGCGTGAACTGTTCAACACCCAGGCAAGGTGAGGGCAAGTTTAGAACCAGGTTCTTAGGCCTGTGAGGAGAGGCAGGGAAGGATCCTGAAAATAACAGTAGGGTTAGGCAGAGAAAGGGTTAATGTTGAAACGAACTGATTGTTACTGCTATCTAATTCCAAATGTAAACCATTAAAGAAGTATTTTTGTGTTTTAAAAGAGATCGGACTGTTGTCAGTGTGTACAACAGCAGCAGGGGAGTTCATGGAAAACAGACTCTGTTCCTTTAAAAAGTAAAAGTTGTTGAAAGCACACCTCGACTAGCAACAACAGGAATCTCTCAGTAACTTGATGGCAGAGAAATGGAAGAAGAAGTGAATGTCGTAGCTGGGTGTTAATTATTGACATGAAGGGAAAGCTCTGTGGGTTTATTTTATAAATAAAGGAGTTTGTGAGCAGCGGATGTCGAGCTGTCGGGCTGAGGGCGATTAAGTCCTGGCTAGACATCACAGATACATATCAGATATTTGTTACAAATCAAAAAACCCATTTGTGCACATCCCTAGTATACAGATATATAAACTAGCCCATGCAAATTTTATGCAAATTCATGGGATTTGTTTTTACTGTCTTTCTGGGTAGTTTGTTTGCTATAATTGTCTTCCATATGAAAATATGGAAGAAAAAAGAAAAGGAAAAAGAAGCAGCTTACTCATAGAACCAGTTTACCCACAGGATTTTACATTTAAATTATCATGTTCCAATATGTTTATGTGCCACACCTCAATGAATGGAAGGTGTGCAAGATCACACATTTATTTTCACACCAATTTCTTCTTTCAGTGAATCTTGAATTAAAGATAATATTAAAGCATTGAGCAGAATGTGCATTTAAGATACTTTGTTCTTCCACTGAAAAAGTAGGATTTAGAACATTTACTTATAGTTTTCTATGAACCATCACGTTTTGTTCAAATAATGATCAATTCTGCAATTTTATTTGAGTCTTTGCAAAAGCAAATCCATCTGAGTTTAATGGAAGCCACTGTTATGTACAGTACATAACTTTAGTGGCTTAAAATCTGGCACATGTCAAATGACAAGGTACATTGATATTTATGTAATATTAATATGTCATTAAATCATAGTTATCAAAAATAAGCATTTTAACATGAAACATGTAAAATGTTCTGAATATATATGTAGTGCTCGTTATAACTACTTTAATCTCTTCAACATCTCTAAGCCAAAAATATAGCTTTGAGTCAATGTTGTTGGGGTTTTTTAAAAAGGGATTTAGTTCAGCAATCCAAAAATGAATGTTTTTGAAGAAAGTGTTTCCTGCAGCTGTGATGTCTTATGACAGTTTGGGTATGTATAGAATTGCTATTTATGGTGATGCCTCTGCAGAACAGCTGAAATCTTGAAATTACTTGGAAAACCACAAGTATGTTGGGAGAAACAATTAAGGTCCTTACAGAGTTTTCTCCATTCCCAAACCAAATTATTTATTATAATAAAACAAATGTCTTTTTGTCTGATGATCCCACATAGACACATGGAACATTGTATGGGATTTATGTAATGCTTTATAGAGTTTTTCTTGAGAGTCTGGGGAAAGGAATTACAAACATCCCATTCATCAGGTTGCAGTAATCTAAGGCATTGTGCCTCCTAATATATCCTTTGATTTATGAAAAAAAATTGGAGTCCATTACCCCTATATTTGCACAGGTCAAGCCTGGACTCATAGAAATAATTGTAGTTGGAATATTAGGTCATACCTGCTTCACTGGGTGGTATTTAGGTGAGTAGATATGAATCATTCCCAGCTCTCCAAATCTTCCCACACAGTTTGGATAGCAATGAGGGGATATGTAATCTATATGTAAAAAAATGCAGAAAGGAGAAAGTAACTAGAGTGTTGGACTAGAACTTAGAAGTCATTGAATCTTCCCTTAGCTGTGAAATCTGCCATATTAACCTTGGACTAGTCACTTCTAAAGATATTTCTGAGTATAAAATAAGGAAACAGCACCATAGTGTCATGTTGGGTTCATACCATGTTGGGCTCATTGTGGGTCATACCAATACTGTCTACCTATTCCCTATTAAAATGTGACTAGCAATACTTTTAATGTCTTAAGTCCCACATTGCCTAGAGGTAAGCGATGTTAGCCTGGGGGAAGAGTAGAAGAAAAAAAAAACACGTTCGGATGTGCATTTGAAAACAACCAAAAGATAGTGTGTTCTGTCTCCTGAGAAAGACAGTGAAGCTGATATGCTACAAGGTCAGAGATGTGCTCCTGAGCACGTAACCCAAATGGGAGGGGGAGGCAGCTCACACACAACTACAGGAAGTTGTCACAACAACGTCCGGTTCCTGATTCTGTATAAGGTTCCCGTAGTCTTTGTTGTGTAGTTGGTTTTTGCTGTTGATGTTCTTGCCAAGGATGTGAGTCTGGGAGGAGAATGCCATGTGCTAAACATGGACCGGAAAGCAGACTCGCCAGGCTAATAAGACTGTAACTTGTTTTGTACATACCAATGTAATCTTCAAGCAATAAATCGTAGCTCATTAGAAATAACTCGGAGCGGCTGTGTGTGTTTAATGAGCTGGAATGCTGGATTGCTGATACGGAAGCCTGGAAAGCCTGTTGCCGCAGCGAAAGCTAATGCCGGATTCAGATAACAAGGTAAACTACTCTGCAACAAGATCTGATCTAGATCTAATCAAGATTAACAAGGGTTATGGGCCCAGATCGTTATCAGCACTTATCTGATTGTTATCTGATGAAACAATTTTGCTGAGACTGGGAGAAAGGCATTTACCCTGAAGCTGAAAAAGCTGTCTGAGCTAATTGGTAGGACTGTTTCTAAGACGGAAGGTCTGTGTCTTATCATAGTTGACAGCAGAAGCTGGGAAAACTGCCAAGATCCTGTCTGTGAGTTGTTTAACGATGGAGCAGGCTAGATTTCCGAAATTAGACAATACAAACTATGCAGCCTGGCAAAGTTATTGTGAAGCTCTCTTAATTAGAGAAGACCTCTGGGCTGTCGTCCAAAATGGGCCGTCGCCAGCCACGGCTGAACAGGACAGAAAAGCCAGAGCTACAATCTTGCTTACTATCTCTCCCTCACAACTTAATCATGTACGAGGAAGACAGATGGCTAAGGATGCCTGAGATGCCCTTCGTGCAGTGCATCAGTCACAGACTGCTTTGTCTAAAATGATTTGGTGCCGGAGGCTGTATTCCTGCAAAATGAAAAAGGGAGCAGATCCAGCAGCTCACTTGGAGCGGATGACAGATTTGTTTAATCAAGTTCAAGCTCGCGGGGTCGAAATCCCCATTCAACAACGGGCTTTCATCCTCCTCGGGAGTCTGTCAGATGATTTTGAAAACATTCTGTGGAGTCTACAAAGTTTTGATGAAACGCAGATTACCCCAGAATTAGTTGCTGCGCGTGTCTTGGAGGAGAGCCAGTGCTGGAAGGACGAAGCAGGGCTCCAGAGGCAGAATGCAGCACAGAGACAGTCTTCCAATCTGTCTGAGGAATTTAAAGGCCTTCAACAAGAGAAAGCAGCTGTTTCCAGGGAGAAGAAATGCTGGGCGTGTGGGAAAAAAGGACATTTCCAAAAGGACTGTAAGCAACCAGCAGCTCAAAAGCAACAACCCAAAGGTGCCGGTGGCAGAAAAGGTGTTGTAGCTGTGGTGCAAGAGACAGCCTGTAAGGCAGATACCTGGGTTTTAGATTCAGGTGCATCCACTCATATGGTTAACAGTGATAAGCTCCTGAAAGATAAGGTCACATCTGATGTACATTCTGTTGCTTTGGCCAATGGCAGGGCAAGGGTGGTGAGACAAATGGGCAAAACTTTTGTTCCAAGCTTTGGGAAAGAGTTCTCCAATGTTTTATGTGTACCTGAGTTGCAAAACTGTCTGATAAGTGTGTCTGCACTAACCTCCAGTGGTTACACTTTGGTTTTCAAAGGGAACGAATGTAACATTAGCATGAATGACCAGGTTTGTGCTAAAGCAGTCAAAAGGGACAAAATGTATTACTTGGTTGACAAAGCAGAGTGCTCACAAGTCAACAATGTGCCCTTACACTCAGATTGTGTCCATTACTACCATAGGGTCTTGGGTCACACTAGCTTCACAAGTTTGGCGAAGCTGGCGCAGGTGTGTCCGGATTTTAAAATGCTTTCTTGCAGTAATCACCTCGATTGCTCAATTTGCAGCCAAGTAAAGCTGAAGGCTTTTCCAGTTGCAAAGCGCAGCAAACGCAGTACTCAGAGGCCTTTTGAGGTCATCCATGCAGATTTGGCAGGCCCTCTGGGCAAAACCTTTGGTGGGAATCAGTACTTCATGGTGATTGTGGACCGCCACACAAGGTATTCATATGTAATGCTCATGAAGGAGAAAAGTGAAGCTGCACAACTTCTCAAGAATTGGGTCAATATGGTTGAAAGACAGTTTGAATACAAGTTTGGGTCTTTGGTTACAGACAGGGGGGGGTGAGTTCCTGTCTAATGACCTGAAAAACTGGTTAAAGGTAAAAGGGATTCAACATGAAACTACAAACCCAGCAGTTCCAGAGGAGGACGGCCTGGCCGAACGTAGAATTGGGGTCCTAAAGCAGATAAAGGACTGCCTAATCCTCGATTCACAGGCTCCAGAACAGCTCTGGGGGGAAGCTATACTGACAGCCAATCATATAGCTAACCGCACTTGGAATTCCTTTGTAAAAACAACTCCATATCACATGCTGTTTGGGAGACCACCAAATCTGAAATACCTAAGAGTTTTTGGGCAGTACGCTAATGTGTATGTTCCAGCAAACTTTAGGAAGAAAAATGATCCCAAATGGAGAAGGTTGATGTTTGTGGGGTATTCTGGCAACAGTTACAAGTTCTACATGGGCCATGGAGAAGTGTTGTTGTCCAGAAGTGCCAATTTTGAAAAACATTCTGGGTGGGATAGGCTTCATGCCAACCAAGAGGTTTTTCTCAGACTGGGGCAGAATGTTACAAGTGCTGGAAATGGAGGGGTACTGAAGCAGGAAGCTTCTACAGGACCTGAACCCAGTACTTCTGCACAGCACCAAACACAAACACATCCATTGTTGCACTCACCAGTCACTACACAAAAGTTTGAGAAGGTGTCCATGAAAGACACTGAGGTACAGACCTCTACCTCGGATTCGGAGGATGAGAGAGGTAGAACCAAAGTGATTGTGCCTAGAAGGACTCAAAGAGTCAGGAAACCTCCAGATAGGTTTGTGGTGCAAAGTGCAAAAGCTTTTTCAGTGATGGCTGAGCCAGAAAGCTTTGAGGAGCTACTCTCTTATCCTAAGGAAGAGCAGCAGAAGTGGTTTTCAGCCATGGAGCAAGAGTACTCATCTTTAGTAGATAAGGAAGTGTTTGAAGTCGTAGACAGACCTGAAAACCAGAAGGTTATAGGTTGCAAGTGGGTTTTCAAGAGCAAGGAGTTGCCAGATGGAACCCAAAAATACAAGGCAAGTTTCCCTTACTAAGATCACAAACTACCAGCTGATAGGTGATCCTTTTTCATCATTGGAGTCAAACCTGAGATCCAGAGATGAGAAAATTCATTGCTTCCTTCATCTCTTTGCCTCCTGCCTTTTGCTGAATCCAAAAAGTATTGGCTTGTCTGAAATCACTGTTTTCCCTGATACCTTTCTGCTGACAACAGAGACCCACCACACTTCTTCCGAAGATCACTTTTTTAACTGAATCACTTGGGATGATGGATTTCTCTCTTCTCTTTCTTCCAGTTCCAAGCCACACAGCTATAACCTCCAAGCCTTTGAGCTCTTAAGCTACCAGGAAAAGAACTGTTTTACTTGGAGAAGGGAGGATTGTGGAGTGTTCTACTTTCCCCTCCCCTCCCCTTTCTTCCATTGACTTCCCTCCAGCTTTTGAGCTTTTGAGCTTTCCTAACAGAACACCTGCTCTATTATGCACTTGGTACCAAAGTTTGGATTCTGTGCAGTGCAGAGATCAACCAGAGAGTGAGGATCCCCTTGTCTCACTACATTTTCCCCTTTGCACAAAACATAACATGTTAATTGGCATCTTTTAGGCATGTCAGGTATCCAAGACCTGCTTGGATCTTTTTCCAGTTCAGGATGTGCTGAGTAATCACTTTCATCCTGAAACTGGCTTATGAATGTGGCTTAGTGAAGAATATGAAATGCCAGCTATAGTTATTTGATTTGCTGCCTGGCCCTCATTCCAGGTTCTCTATGCAACAGCCTTAGCCATTTCTGCATATTCATGCTGGCCTCTGAAATGATATGAGGTAGATTATTCCTGCCAACCCTTACGTTTGCAAATTCCTTCTTCCCTTTGCTAGCTGTTCTCTTCACCAATATCATCCCTTACACAAACTGGCACAGGACAGTAGGGATGTGCACAAACTGAAATTTGGTGGTTCACTTTGAATCACCAATGTACACTTGATTCAGTTTAATTTGCTTTGTCTTCTTTTTTTAGTTTGGTTCACATTCAAACAATTCAAGCACCTCAATTCACTGTTCAAGGGCTGAAATAGTTATCTAATTTGATATCTGTTAAATTTTGGTGCTAACAGTGTTTCCCAATGCATAATGGACTTCCCTGGTTATCATATTGAAGGGGAATATAAGGTGATATATGTATATGTTGTGCTTTTCTTTAGAGAATTGTCCCTGATGGAATCCTTACATTATCTTATGTCCTTGCAGTGGAATGCAATCTACAATTTAGATAAGCTTCCTTTGAAATTCTAATTGCTGTAGTTACATAGGTGTTGCTACATAAACTGTTTAAACTTTTCCTGAATTAGTTTGTTTTACAATAATTGAGCTCTTCTCTATTGTTTGATTTGAATTGAATATTCAAATATTTGATTTGAATTGAATTTGAATGCAAAAAATGCATTTGTGCACATCCCTAACCCACACCACTTAGTGTTATTTAATCAGGTGCAGCCAAAAGGTGATAAGAAAGGTACTACCATAAGTCATCCATAAGACCAATTTTCTCTTCAACAGTCTGAATGTGGCATCCTTTCACCAGAGTGGTCCCCAGGAAGCATGGATTCATGAAAATGCTCACAGGCCTTTCACATGAAGTACATCCCATTGAAAAGACCATGCTGGGGAGAACTCAAATGGGAGTTTAAAGTGGTTTCCTCAACATTCCTAGACTGTAGATCACTGCAGCTATCATCATGCAGACAGAAGTGGACCATATGGCATGCAGAATCCAGCTTCATTTTGCCAGGCTCTAGAAATGAAAGCAAACTCTTTCCAAAATCTTCATGGCTTGTAGCTTTGGAGGCTGGGAAAACTTTTTCTTTGGCCTCTAAAAAAGTTTGGGACATGGACACAGCTACGTGGATGGTCCCAACACATGTCTTCTCCTGCTCTACTCTGGACCCCGATTGAGAGATCTATTTCCACATGTTTGAAATCTTATAAAACTTATAAAATTGCATGATAAAATCTTGCTCAAGAGGTGCGTGCAGAAGAATAATTCATATTCTTCACTTAGGCTGATTCATCCTAATCCCCCACCACAAGCTTGCTTTTGGATCACAACACAAAGATGAGCAATTTCATTGCAATTTCTGATGCAGTTCCAATTATTTGTTTTATCTAATATAAAAAGTTTCATATGAACAGAATAATTCTATATATAAATGTGTATTTTTCATTAAAGAAATAAATGTATACAAAAGTGTAAGCAATTTGCTTATGTCCGGGGGGGGGGTAATGGGTGGTCTCACAAAATACAATGTAAAGCAAACTTATGAATAAATGGTTGTAAAATCAAAACCTGATAATATTAACATTTTGGTCACATCTGTTCTTAGCTCTCGTGTCAATGGTTTTTCTATGGTAAATAATAAGAGGTTATATGTCCCAGATTACTTAGTCAAATAAGGTATAAGATATTCTTTTCTGGAGAGGGTTGCACTTTCCTGGAAGGAACATGCTTGAAATTTAGGTGTCCTTCTGGATCCATATCTGTCCCATTTGGCAGCCATGGCCTGGAGTGCCTATTCCCATAATAGGTTAGTTATACAGTTAATGCCCATCTTGGACAGAGGTCATCTGGCCACAGATTACTGTAACATATATGTGTGATCAGACACTACATTTAATCAGTTTCCAGGCCATTTTTAGTTCTGACTATCCTGACAAAATAATGCCTTTCAAATGGATTATTCCTACGACGTCTGGCTGTGTCCTATGTGGAGTTTCCTGTGAAAATACTTCAGAAATTAGAAATTGTGCAGAAGAATGCAGACAAATTGCTGAGAAGGATAGCTCTCCTAATAATTCCATCATCTCATGCGATCCTTGCTTTGGTGACTAGAGAAAGGTTTTAGTTATCTTAGGACACAGGCTTTAGAATAATTTCCCTTTGAAGATATACCAGGGCATTAAAACTTTTCACTTGATTGAGAGATCTATGCCAAGACCAGTGTCCACATCACTTTTGCAGGCATTCAATGCAGAAACTTTCTGGAACTGAAATCTTATTTCAATGAAATAACTACTCCATACAGCTGTGTGCCAGAGCTTCATTCATTTGGCTGAAATTCATGTCTCATTTTCTTTTCTTTTTATTCTAAATAATAATTCCTTTACAAACAGGTAGAAAACATACTGCTGCCTTACCAAAATCTCTTTACTAGAAGCATTTTCACCAGGGAAGGTATTTGAACCCTTGGCCTAATTGCACTTGCCTGGGGGATAGTTCCACATGAATCACGGGAATGCTGCATTTGCACTGGCATCTACTACAATTGACCCAAGGTGGTCCAACCCATTCCCTGTCCACAAACTGTCCTACACCATCAAGAACGATGCATCCATAATACATCTGGTGTTGTAAAAGAAGTGGTCTGTAGGTTCAGACCAAGATTTGAAGATCCAAGCCTCAAGGCTCATTCTGCCTTTGTGCACTGGATGTGATGTCCCCTCACCCAACTGGCGTAGGTGAGGTGTTCACTGTTAGGTAGGGATGTGTATGAATATTTTTTTGGCATTTGATTTGTAACCAATTGAATGTTAGAAAATTTGTATTCGTTCGAATAGATCCCCTTCGAATGTGGTAGGATTCTATTCGATACAAATGTATTCATACAAATTCATACCAATATACAATACGAATGCATAAGTATCCTGGATACGTATCCTGGATATGGATCCTACATGAATGCATACATATTAGATACATATCCTATACCAACGCATGCGTATCTAATACATATTTGTATTTGTATGAATGTTGATGTACAAATGTCATAACAGTTGATTCGTGCATGATTGTCCAAATTTGTATGAACAATAATACGAATATTCATGCACATCCCTAATGTCAGGACATCCCACCAGGAAAAGGACATGGAGCCCCACCTTCCATGTTACTAAAAGGTTAGACAGCTACAAGCTTCAGAGACCACTCCACCCAGATAAGTGCAAGCTTGGCCCATTCATACAGTTCATTCTCCACTTCCTAGGAGAGATCCACTGAAGCCACTTGCCCTAACCGCCATTCTTTTCTACTCTAACACCCTGAGTCCTGTAGACCCACAGTCTCCATATCTGTTACAGACAAGGCATTCTTCTCCCCGGGAGACTCTAATCTTCACTTTCTCTGATTTTTGAGTTTCTCTCCTTCCACATTGAAGCACTGGCAGCAACTCTGCCTGTACTAAGGTTTCCATCTCTCTCTTTCTAAGTCCCTTTACAGTAGTGTGTGTGCAAACTAAACAATCTTTGAACTGTACTGAGTCACAGTGCAAACTTAGTTGAATTTCAGCCACATGCAATTTGACATCTGCTTTTGGGACTAGTAAGTAAAACGCTGCATGTTCAGGAGTGTTCAGAGTATTAAAGTAAATTGCCTTTCCCACACACAGAACATCTCATATTGTACCTGCTGGAGTAAAAGTCTTCATTCCTCATTTAGTTAATGGAAGAAGTTATTGAAAATACATATGCTTTTGTTTGAACCATGTTGTATTTTGGTTATTGATCTTTTTACCTACATTTCCCCCACTATCTAGTTTATTGCTATATCTATTAACTTAAAACTGACCCTCCTTGTTTTCTAAGGGTATACATCTGCCTAGCATTTTCAGTTATGCTAAAATATTTTAAATTTTAAAGGCCTCTTTAAGGCAGTATCCACACAGGGACAAAAGGCCACACCAATGCTTCTATCAGGCCTGTATCCCACTCCTGAACCACAAGATTTCCTGTGGAGACAACCTACCATAAGCCCTTGCAAAGAATTCCAAGGATTCTTTTTACCCTATTGTTTCTCTGCCACCACCAACTTGAGAAGGCAGTGGTAGGTGTGCCTTACCTGCATCAATTTCTGAAGCTTTGAAGTCTCTAGGTACACACACATACACACACACACACACACACGAAAAGAAGTCTTCAGGGACAGAGATCCTTCCATAAGACATCTCTCTTCATAACAAAACTAGAAATCCAGAGTACATGTCATAACATATTGGAAGAAAAATTTTACCTTGCATCTTGATCCACTGATTCTCAGGATGCCACACAGTAAAGCATTCATTCATTCATTTTGAGCTTCTTCTGAAAATCCAAAACTTCATCAGTAAGCCAAGCCTTTTTCTGTCAGCAGATCAGGAAGAGGGGGTGTCAAGGGTTCAGATTTCTCTCTTTTCCAGGGAGGCAACTTTATTGCCCCACTGGAACAGAGAGAAATTTCAGCTTCCTTTTCTTCCCATCTTGGCTAACAGAACAGAGGCTTGGCTTTAAAACTCAAACCTCTTTCCTGTCAGCCGAGATTGTGAAGTCTGGCACTATCCCCATGAGTGGTCTCAGCTCGCTTGGCAATGATTTCTGTGGACCAAATCTAAAATGCTTGGGGACGCTACTTGCCGAGACTGTGTTTGGTATCAGACCAAATGTGCATGGGGACGCACCATGAGTACTGCTCCACTGCCAAGGATATTACTATAGGCTGAAGTTTATAACATAAAAAGTAAATTTCATTCTATTCAGAGGTATGCAGTAATTACAGGACAGCGCTCTCTGAGTGTGCTTCTAATAGACATGTGCTGCATTTGGCCATCATCCTGCAAAGCTCCACAGGTTGGCAGGGGAGAAGAAGAGTTGGCTTTTCTACTCTGCTTCTCTTGCCCATTTTTAGGGGAGTCAGACCTAGCAATCCAGTGTATGTTTCCAATTACATTGGAAAGTGGGTCTTCTTGGGGCTTACCATGTAGATATGCCTTAGCTACCCAGTTTACATCATGGTGTTATTTCACAAAATGTAGTTTCTTAGCAGATACTTTGATAAGTATGTGGTTTGTCCTGTGACCTTGATGCATTGACTGTTTGTGGTGGAATGCCTCTGCACTAGGGTTTGAAAAATTGATAGGCAGTTAGGCATCTGCTTGTAAGACATGCTTTCCTCCTAAAATTACAAAATACTTGGTAAACTAAGTAGCATGATATCAAATCCATGTGTATATGTGTTCATCTGCTGTGCATACAGAAAGTCCCAAATCTATGACATTTTCCTGGCAAAAGGCAAGGGAAAAATGTGTCCATGTATTGGGAGGGGGAAGAAAAATGACAAATTTATTTATTTATTTCTATCCAACACTATACTTGAAGACCCCAGGTCGATCCAGTAAATTCACCATAAAAACAGGTAAAATAAATTAGTTAAAACAGTAATAGTAGATGCATTGGAAGGGCATTCTCTTCCCTCAGCCCAAAGATCAAGATGTATCTCTTTACCAATTATATGAACATATACAATGAAGGTATATTGGGAGATTATTCCATAGCCTGAGGATTATCAGAGAAAGAACCTCCTACATGTCTGCACCTCCCTTAACTGTTAAAGAGGTTCTGTTATCTGGTTCTATATCTTTCTGGTCCTGTATCCCTGTAACATCACCAGCCCTGCCCCATGACATCTCCAGCCCCCCTTCCCCCCTTGCCTGTGGACACCTAGCGCTGAAGTCCACCAGTCACCACTGCTTCAATAAGATCATCTCTTAAATGATCTTCAAGGCTGAGGAGACCTAGACATTGCAGCCAACTCTCATAACAGAGGTGGGTGTTCCAGCCTCCTGATCATTTTGGTAGCCCATTTCTGAGTTGTACGATATCCTTTCTCAGGTGTGCTGAGCAGGATAGTGCATGGTATTCCAAATGTGGTCTCACCATGGATTTATAAATTGGCACTATGGCACTTGCAAACATATTTTCTATACCCTTCTATACCCTTCCTAATTACCCCTAGCATTGGAATTTGCTTTTTTTTTCACTGCTGTTTGCATACTGGACTGTCATTGAACTATCCACCAGAATCCCAAGGTCTCTTTCCTGGACTGTCACAGAAAGCCTGATCTCCATAAGTATGTGGACACAACTGGAGTTATTTGCTGCATTGTAAATAACCTTGAACTTGAAGCTCATTTGCCACTTGGTTGCCCACTCACTCACTAGGGACTGGGATGAATAAAGTGACTATTCTGAAGAAAAATGATTTCTTTATTCTGAACAACTTAGTGAGCACTTCATATAATTCCCTGTCCCTGCCTAAAGCCAACCATATCCCCATCTCCTTCTCTTTGAGCTTTTCTTATATTATTTAACTCCTTTCAGTTGACATGTCATGCTAATACATTTGTCAACAGAATAATCAATTTTGGAGAGCTTGAATAATCAGTTTTAGAGTGTTTGTTCTGTTCAATCTATGTTAAAAAGCATAGCTATGGTAGTTTTTCTTATTAAAAGACAACAAATAGTGTTTGCTATCTAAAACCTACTCAATCTGACTGAGTACCAGTGGCAACTTCAACAAAGCTTAACATAATAAAATATTTTTCCTCCAAGAGTTACAATAACAAAATGATTTTTTACTCTACTCTCATTTTTTCCATTACCCTATAGCATGTAAATACTGTAAAATGTAGATTTTAGATTTATTAGGATTTTTATACTGTCCTATTACAAGTGTCCCAATAGGAAGTACAACATATCAAATAATAAAAATAAGAAAACATAAAAAACATAAAAACATAAGTGAGAGACAAGATTAGTTACTAAATTATAAAAATACTTTTTAAGAAGTTTCTGGAAAACATCTAAAGTTGGTGGTGCTTTGTGTACTTCTGGGGGAGGATTGTTGTGAAACCTATGATTATCACTGAAAAAAGTCATCTCTCTTTCATGGAGTGAGGGAACTAGAGATGGGCACGAATGTTCTAAATATTCAAAATTTGATTGAATTCAGTTAAATGTGGACATTTGAATTTGAATAGAATGTCTACACATTTGAATTTAAACATTCAAACGAATTTTGAATGTTCCAAAACATTCATTTGAATCATTTGAAATATTCAAATGCATGTAATACATACATATCTGTGCAAATCTCATATGTATCTGTATGCATTTGAGCTGATAGTACAGGATGAAAACGGGATGCATGCGGGGATAAAACGGGATGCGTATGAAGTGCGTACAGTTACGTATAACACATAAGAATGCTGTCGACATTCGTATCTTCAAATACAAATGTTGTCAATATTCGTATCTTCGGATTTGGATCTAACATTTGAACAAATAGACTCGAATGTATTTGATCCTAATTGGATTTTGTTGCATTTGGATTCTAAACATTTGAATCAAATTGAATGTTTGGATATTAGATTCTAATTCAAATGCAAAAAGAAGCATTCGTGCACATCCCTAGAGGGAACCACTAAGAGAGATTCCAACTGATATTAGCATTCGGGTAAGGCTATATTAGGAACCAAAGTCATTAACATCAGTGTTTAAAAAAGTGAATTGGACCTGAAAATGAACCATTAGCCAGCACAAATCTTTAAGAGCTGCAATAATGTGAGCATAGCTGGGCATTTCAGTTAGCAGTCTAGCTGCACCATTTAGCGCTAACTCCTATTTCCAGACTGTCTTCAATGGTGGAAAAAGCTGAGGCAAAAATGAGACAGGACCTTCTATAATTTGACATCTAGAATGCGCAATGCACAAAAATGATGAAGCAAACTAAATATATGCTAGAGTATTTTCCCACTAGATAGTGCTGAATATTTTCTCATGCCTGCTTCGTATCCTGAAGTAGCCATCCAGCATAACCTTCCAAAGTAGTGTAGGATTCTACTCTAACTCTAACTCTAACCCTAACCTTAACTTTCTTTAATTGGTTGCTGACTATAAAAGAGGAAACTTGAAAATGACTGCAATGTCAAGTCCAAATGGGGTAACTAGTACAGTTTCTGACCTTAGTCAGTTATCATCTGAGTAGATCATACACATAGAAGAAACTTATAGTGATGTAAGCCTTATCTGTCAGTAGCACATGTGGCAAATTGAGTGGAGGGATAAAAGAAGGAAGATAAACCTGACTTTGTAAGTAATCTTATGATTCATCATACTCACAAAGCTTCATATTTTATGAAAAATTATTCAGCATTGGAATAATGTTGAATTAAGATGTGTTCTATCTATTGTTATAGAATGGGCACTGTAACATTTAATAATCTATGTGCTACTTTTTTTCCAGGAGGGAGAAAATGTTAATATAGTTTTGTAACTAGAAATGCTGAAATCGTGGTCTTAATTGTCCATGTTAGATAAGGTAATTACAGCTGGCAGTTGGAGACACCAAAGAAGGAAAATATTTCAACTTTGGGAATTATTACATGATAATTAGAAATGAATGTGGCAAGACATGGAGCAGAACTTTGCTTTTTTTTAAAAAAAAATCATAGATCAAAATTTGTGAGAGACAATCTTTCTCTGATAATATTTTCTTTGGACTCTGTTAGCACTAGGTCATAAACAGAGTGCAGAATATCAAGGTGAGCCAACAGAGGCTGAAATGCAGAAAGTTTATAGCTGGGAACTAACACTTGGAGAGGTGAGCATAAATTTTGGAATATGACAGGAGGCAGAAGCAGAACTGAACAGAAGGTTGAGGAATTGATTGGTGCTAGGAACAGATAACAGCTCGAGGGTAGGAAAGCACAAGAGGGCAGAGGAACTTTGACAGACTGGCAAGGCAGCAGAGTTTGACAGTTCAAGCTGGACAGCTTGTCATGAGTAAACAGTAGAGTGTAAGGGCCACTGTTTGTCCATCTTGTGCTCTTGCTCAAATGAAGCCAGACTTGCTCACTTTTCTTTTTGGATCCAGCTTTTCCTTTGCTGCCAATATAGACCCAGCAAAAGATCATAAACTGTGGGAATTGTTATCGGTGTAACAGTACAGCAGGATAGGCCTTGAAGAATTGGGACAGAGGCTATGGGAAAGTGTTGCTGAGAACCTGAGTAATATAGTCTTGCTTACAAGCTGATTCTTTGTCTTCTGTAATTAACAGTAAGTGGAGGAACTTGCTCTAAGCAACCCTATGTCTTGCTTTTGAGTTCTGGGTCCTGGGTATGTTTTTGTCTGAACAACAGAAGACCACCAGCTCTGAATGGAGAAATCCTCAAGAGCACACACACACAAAAGGCTTTTGTCTGCCATGGAACAAACCTTGCAAGAGGTGGCAGGAGTGATTCAACATTTGGTCAACAGGCATGACCATAGCCTGTGGGTCCAAGCTGACCTGGCTGCCTAGGAATGCAGTCCAACATGATGGCTCATCATCAAGAGCAGGGCTCCCCTGCTCCCCTGACCAGTTGTCCTGGTCAGAGGAGATAGTACTTGATCCTGCAGTTAGACTATTGCACAGAACACCACCTGATGAGGTCGACCAAGGAGATGATCACTTCTTGCAAAGTAGAAGCCATTGAAGGAACTGCTCCTGCCCAAGTGTTTAAAGGGTCACAATATCTTTATTTGACTGCAGTGTCACTCCAGGCAATTCTAGTAATACAAAATGCGGAGACTGCAGTAGGAAAGATTTCACCCACTGAGGACCGAGTCTGAAAAATTCAAGCTACTAGTTATGCAGTGGAGAGCTGACCATCATCATACCAAGAATATCAATTACAAGGAGCCACCCTGAAGGTCACCTCTTTTTTTTAACTCCAGTCTCACTCTAACCCGATTTCTTATTCATCTGAGCTGCTACAAGGACAGCAGACCAGGGAGAACACCTGAAAGGCACCACACCAGCCATCAATAACCTTGTCTGACAGATAAAACAAATTAGCACCATCCACAAACAAGTGGATTTCCAGATTATTGCAGCATTCTTGTCAAGACTCACAGCTGAAATTTCCTATACAGATCCTATACTGGCTATCTTTTTCTGGGATGGATTAAATTATAACTGGGTGTTTTCCCACTGTCACTAGAACTACCCATTAAGTACCTATTAATGGGTACTTAATGGGTTCTTTTAATGACAATGGAAAAACACCCATTAAGTCCCTGGCACTGCATCATACCGTAGAGGGACGGATCCAACTGGCAGCGCACCTGGCAGATTAGCTATGTTAAACTTGTCAGCTGGGCTCTCTGCATCACCATCTAAAAGAGAACCTGGGACTGCCTCTGTAATAGCTTGAGAAACCATTCCACTATTGTACCTCACTGCCTAGGTAACTATTACATCCACAGTAAACTAGTCATCTTTAATTTGTAGGTACAGATCCTTGGTCACGTGAGCATCCACTAAATTCTCTGCCTGAATTTATAAAAGACTTAAGTGACATTTTTGAAGAAAAGGAAGCTGACATGCTGTTCTCCCTCCCACAAACCATTTGATAGCTCTATCAAATTGTTACCAGGAGTTGAGCTCCCTGCAGACCATTTATAAACTCCTTGTTCAAACTTGAGTTACACGCTCTTTGTGAGTTTCTAGACAAAAACATGGCCTGAAAATTAATTTGTCCATCCATCTCTCCTATGGCATCTCCTGTACTCTTTGTTTTAAACTAAGGATGGAACTTTATGCCTTTGTACAAACTAGCACATTTAAACAAGATTTCAGTGAAGAATTGCAACTTCCTCCCACTCATCAGTGACTTACTAGATCACTTATATCATGTGAAAGTGGTACGTAAAATTGATCTTTGGGAAGGGGTCTACAATGGGGTCTTCAGCCTTAAAATCTGGATTGTAGGGAACCTGTTTCCACTACAATCCAGCAATGGGGTTCAGAGGAGGTGCCGGGGGGGGGGAGGGGAGGCACCCATTGGGGGTGCCCCAAAGTCAAGACTTCAGAGTCCCTCTGAAGGCAGCTCTGAAATCCCTCTGAAGTTGCCTTCAGAGATTAGCAAAGGCTCTGAAGTCCCTCAAAAAGCAACTCAGAGCAGAGAAACCCCTTGCCTACAGGCATGGAAAGAGGTGCATATTAATGAGGCTGACTCATCAGTGCTCACAGGAGAGATGCAAGCAAGGAGCTAATTAATATGCACCTCTCTCTTAAGGGGTTTGTCTTCAGAGCCTGTGCTAATCTCCAGAGTTGCCTTCCAAAGGACTTCAGAGCCTTTGCTAATCTCTGAAGGCAACTTCAGAGATCACACCCCCTGTCCCCCAAAACACCTGTGGTCCAATCCAGATTTGCCACATGGGTGCTCCGATGTTTCCACAGCAGGCAGGCTAGCACTCATTGCTATTGGGTGCTAGACCACCCATGGAAACACACTGGGTACTTCCCTTAATCCAGATCTACTAGATCTGGGTTAATGGAAGTACCCATTCCTTAGATCCAGATCTTCTTAGATCTGGATTAAAGGAGTGCAATGGAAAATCACCCAAGTTGTTAAAAAGGGGGCTTTTTTTGTCAGGACTTGCTGGAATTCTTCAGCTTTGAGAGTGATGAATGGGTTCCCTCCCCCTCTTTCCGAGGTAGGCTACCTTGCAGTCGGTTACCAGGGATTCTCTTAGTCTTCTTGTTACTAAAGAAAATTTATCACCGGAGGAGATATTGCTCTCCCCTGGGACCTAAATTGCTGAAGATTCTACAGAGCTGGAGCTCTGTACGTCATCTCGCCATCTTGCCCCATTTGGAAGTCAATTAAGCTTTGATTTCATGGTAGTAGTGGATTCTTCCTAGTGGTGGATTCTTCATAATCTGGACTATCATTGATCATTTTTCTAAAATGTCTCAATTTCTTCTGCATATGGGTGTTCCTTTGGCTCCCACTCTGACCAAGCTGTTCACTGAGCACATTTTCATACTACATGGCATCCTTACACAGATTATCTCTGATAAATGAAGTCAAATGACTGCCAAATTCTAGGGAGCTTTTGCCTCCCTTTTCCACACTGATTTCTCTTTTTCCTCTGCTTATCACCCCGAAACTGATGGAGCTAATGAATGTGTTGATCAGACTTTGGAATAATATCTATGCTGCTTCATTAATTTTCAACAGACCAGTTGTCATATTAGCTTTTTACTGAACAATAAATGGTGAAACATTGAGTTATGAACCCCAGGTGGTGTTTCTGACATAGAAATGTGCAAATTGGTTTTGGTTTCAATTGGGTTCAAATCAAACTGGGTGGTATGGCCAAATCTGAATCAAACTGAACCACCAACTGTTTGAAACGGGCAGGATTAACTTCAACTGAAGCAGAGGATGTTCAATTGCTTAGGCTTTTTTCAGCTTGAACCAAACCAATGGGTTTTACTTCATACACATATCTAGTAAATAGAAGTATCCTTGGCAATAAACAGAATCTAGTGCATCATCCTACAATATGCCATCTAGCAGTGCAAATTAACTGTTATTCAATTTGCAGGCTACTATTCTTTAAATGCAATTCTATAATCCAATAATATGTTTTCATTCCACCTAAGACAGAGATCAGAGATGAAGACTGCAACATGCTAGGACTTTCTTCCTCGTCCAGAAACCATTTTCCCCTCTTGTCTTTTAGTAGTGAAGAAGTGTTGGTGTCATTGTTGTGCCTGCACAAACACACACACAAAGAAGAAGACAGAGTGTTCTGAGTATATTTGTGTGAGTTTGGGTGAGTTTTGACTTAGTTTGAAGAGATTTGACTGGGTATTTGAGTGAGGATTAGGGGATGAGGAGTCATTAATGCACTTGTTTTGGAATGGTTTCACTGGTTTCTGGAAGGTTTTGATGAGATGTGTCTGGGTTTTGAGTGATTTTGTGTGCCTCTGAATGGTTTTGGTAGTATATCTTTGTTGTGGCTAGTGCTTGAGTGACTGGGTTACTGATTAAGTGTTTAGTGCTTTAGAAGTGTGTGTGTGTGGTTTTGTGAATACTTTTTTTTCTTTCCTCATTTTTTACCATGCACATTTTTTGCTATTATACACATTTAGGGTGGTTTTGTGAATTTGAAAAGATTTTTGAGAAAAAAATGAAAAAGAATAAATGACCATATCTCTACTGGGAACTTAATATGGAAACAGGTTACTGACAATCTTCACTGGTTCTAATCATAAACTGAAAAATAAGGTTTTAATAAATGTGGCATGAACAGTACTTGCACAGAATTGGAAGTTAGAATAAGTATGGAATCTTGGTAAAAATATTGGGATTATTTAACTGATGCACAGAATCATTTAAAAAGTCACAGGGTAGGAAGCCTGGAATCCATTTCTTTATAAATTCCTGGAAAGTGAAGATCTTAAATTGCCAGTAAAAAGTATCTTAACAGTGATAAAGTGAAGCCTATAGACAATTTAATAGTAATAGTATCTTAAAACAGGATGGAAGGGTTTCAAAGGAAATGAAATTAATAGTGTTGCTGTAAAAGTTTGAATGAACTCTATGAAATCAAGATATAAAACATCTGTAATGTTGATAATATAAATTACTTTACAACCGAATGAAATATATCAACAAAAGTATATTTTTTCTCCACTGACTTGCATTGGGAGCCCTTGATGGTATTAGGGCTAGATTTCTCCATTGTTGGAGAAACAAAATGAAGTTCAGAACAACCAAGGCAAAGGAAGGGCAAAAAAGCAGGACTCCAAATGTTTTTTTTAAAATATATTTTTTATTGATTTTAAAAGCAATATGACATAAAAAAACAATTAAACAATATCTATCATGCAATTTCTTGTATCTTCTCTTAGTGTGTATTGCTTTATTATTCTGTATGACTTCCCCCATTTCTGCGACTTCCCTTCTTAATATCGCTTGTTCCTTTGCTTCTTTATTCATTCTTGTCATTTTCTGACTGCCTAGGACTCCAAATGTTCAGTAACACAGACCTCTCAGTATGCAGGAAAGGAGAACAGCAACAGGACAGGAGCTTCTCGTGACTTTCTGCCTCATTCATAAGCCACCAGGTGGACTCTCAGTCTGTGGCCAACTTACTGACATGGTTCTATGGACCTAAACTTTTTCAAAGATACTGTATCTCAGTAGAGGCATGGGTCTCATAAACAACAGATATAGAGCAAGGGTGTTTTTCCACTGACCTCCTTTAATCCAGATCTAAGATGATCCGGATTTAAGGAATGGGTACTTCCCTTAATCCGGATCTACTAGATCCAGATTAAGGGAAGTACCCAATGTGTTTCCATGGGTGGTCTATCACCCAATAGCAATGGGTGCTAGCCTACCTGCTGTGGAAACACCAGAGCACCCATGTGGTGAATCTGGATCTACCCACATGGGACCCGTCTGTCACCCCAGGTGTTTTGGGGGACAGGGGGTGCAATCTCTATAGATGCTCCAGAGATTCTTTGAAGATCCTCCGGAGCGGCTCCGGAGAATTTCCAGAGTGAACTGTCGCATACTTCGATGATTCTCTGGAGCCTTTGACAAAGGCATTGCTCTCGCATGGGGTCCTCTTCAGAGGCTGTGCTAGTCTTTGAAGGTAACTTCAGAGGGACTTCAGAGGATGTGCCCCCCCATTGGTGCCCTCCTGAGCCTCCCCTAGATCCCATTGCCCACTAGTGGTGGAAACAGGCTCCATATAATCCAGATTTGATGGCTGAAGACCCCATTGTACGCCCCTTTAATGGGGTCTAAATGAAATCAAGATTATAGGTCTTGAAGGACCCATATGATCCAGATTTCCTTAGAACTGATGGAAACAAATGTGGCTCTAATGGGCCACTGTGTGAGACAGGATGCTGGACTAGATGGGCTGTGGCCTGATCCAGCAGGGCTCCTCGTATGTTCTTATGTTCTCTTATGACATGAATCAAATGCAAACAACAACAACAGCAACAACAACATTTGTGCACCTCCCTATTCAGGAATTTTGAGGAAATACAGGAATTTTTGCACTACCCTTATTCTGCTTTATATCCTGGCATCCACCCACATGCCACCCACATGCTTTCAGGGTAGGCTTCCTTTCTCAAAGAAAATTGAAAAACACAAATATAATACAGATACTAAAACTGATCCCAATTTTCAGCAAAGATGCAATACAATTCCACCCCACTGAAAGTTTGTCCTCAAGGCGTTCTTCAGGAATTATCCTATTCCCAAACACAAACTGAACTTAATACCAACATTTTGTTTTGTTTGGCCATCCTGCTGCTGATGGTCTATTTTGTTTGTTTTTGAAGTGGGAATTAAAAAGATTGCTGACACACAGTCCTTGGTCCTTGTTAAATGATGTGGATATTATTTTATTTCAATTGCTTCCCTTGTAGCCAATTGATAGAACCCATTCATTCTGGCTATTCCTTCTGTGAACATGGGTCTCAAGTATCTAAAGGACCACCTTCTCCCATATCCACCTGCCCATTCCTTAAGATCTGCAAATAAATAAACAAACAAGGAATATAATATAATAAGGCATCCATCAATTTACATTTTTTTAAAAGCACCTCTGAGGCAGTTTACAGAAGGCTTTGAGGTGGGATTGTTCTCACACTAGTCTTTTCCTTCACCCTCTCTTGAACATCCTGTGCTAGAAAAGGTCAATTAGAGAGGGGTTGGGAACATGAAGGCCACAGACGTAACTAAAGCACCCCTTTAGTTAGGTCTGAATACAGCTTATTTCAGTGAATTCTAAATGTTAAAAGATCTTGTGCTCCATGCCTCTGTAATCACATGTGCAGGTACTTAAGATTAGTATAATACCGATCAGGGATACGTACCAACTTGCCAGCAAAGTATTGATTGAAGCAGCAGAGCTTTGATTTCTGGTTTAAGTTAAGTCATGTAACAACTTGCTAGGGGAAAAGAATTTAGTAACTTTTTAGTCTCTCTAGGGAAAGTGTCTATCAGTAATAAAAGCTGATTTGCCACGTATCAATTTAAGTCCAAAAAAAAAGAGACATGATGTAATTTCAAATTAAACGCTTCTATTTCATAACACATAGCCTGTCATATCTATTTCATATATCCACCAGTAATATTTTCAAGTGTTTTGGGTTATATGTGTTCCACTATTAGAACAAGCTACCATTCTGCAAACAAAACTAATTACTTGTAGCATCTCAAATTTCAAATTAAAGTCATTTTATAGTTTTTAAGAACTATTTGAATGGAATAAACAATGTAATGTTGAACAAATTCCACTGATGGTTACTGCATTTACAGTTGAACTTGCAGTTCTGTTGAGTTCCACATTTGATAGGTGAAACAAGGTTATCGTTATTCTGTTTGAAAACAATGAGATAAAAGCTGCAAAAATATCTATGTTAAGGATTTTGTCAAACCCTCTTGGGGCTTTCAGTGTAAATGTACAAAGACTGCAGCAGAATTATATACATAAAGCTTATTCTCTCAATCTCAATCTTCCCAGGATATCTTAATTCATTCATAAAGGCTTCCCAGGGCATCTGGTTATATCTACACTATGATGGACACCTTTACAAATCCAGATTTTCTGTGATTTTCAAGAGTGATCATTTGCGTGTTTCAAAGCATATTATGTTCAGGGAACTGTAGATAGCATAGGGACAATGAATTAGAAGGATCATATGTTCTCTTTGCAGTGTCCCTGTTAGAAATGTGTATAGTCTTTTTTCTGTTACTTTGAATCAAACTGAACAGGGGCTGTTTCAGTTTGAATTCATCCCCCCTTTTTCAAATATCAGGTGTTGGCTCTGGTTTGAACACCTTTGAACCTTGATAAAACAGGGGTATGTTCGATAGAATCCCCTTTGTTCAGATTTATTTAATTTATTTATTATCTGTATTTCTAACCTGCCCTATACCTAAAGGTCTCAGGATGGGTAACAACATTTAAAATCAAACATATTAAAACAATAACAGTATATATTAAAATAACAGTGCCTGCAAGTGGGAAGGGAAAGTGTATTCCCATTTAACTGAAGGCCAGGGCAAAAAAGGTGCATCTTTACTGCCTTCCTAAACATGTACAGTGAAGTTGATGGACAAACCTAAAGGGGGGGCTATTCCACAGCCTAGGGGCCATCACTGAGAAGGCCCTCTCCCGGATCCCCACCCCCTTGTTGCTGAGGGTGATGGGACAACCAGGAGGGCCTTCCCTCCAGATCTTAAGGCATGGCCAGGTTGATATGGGAATAGATACTTGGGGCCCAAGTCATTTAGGGCCTTATAAGTTAAAGTTAACACCTTGAAGTGGGCTCAGTAGCAAACTGGCAGCCAGGACAACACTTTTAAGACTGGCGTGATGTGCATCCAGCTAACTGTCCTGGTTAGCAACCTAGCTGCAGCTTCCAAACTCTCTTCCAAACTTCCAAACTTCCAAGGGCAGCCCCACGTAGAGTGCACTACAGTAGTCCAATGTAGAGGTTACCAGAGCATGGATAACTGTGGCCAAGTCATCTCTGTCCAAAAAAGGCTTTAACTGGTGCACCAACCATAGTTGGGAATAGGCAGTCCTTGGCCATGGCCTCCACCTGAGCTTCAAGTGTCAGCACAGAGTCCAAGAGTACTCCCAAATTTAACACCTGTCCCTTCCAGGGCATTACAACCCCAATGAGGACAGGGTGCCTCCTAACTACATAGCACCTCCATCTTATCTGGATTCAGCTTTAATTTATTGCCCCTCATCCAGCACATTACTGCCTCCAAGCACCTATCAAGCACTTCAACAGCCCCTTCTGATTCAGATGGCAGAGAGAGATAGAGCTAGGTATCATATGTATATTGATGACACCTCACTCCATATCTCCTGATGACCTCTCCCAGTGGCTTCATATAGATATTAAAGAGCATGGAAGATAAGATTGACACCTGAGGTCCCACAAGTGAGTTCCCAGGGTGTCGAATCAGAATCTCCCACAACCACTGTCTGAGATCGGCCACAGAGATAGGAGTGGACCCAATACCAAGCACTGCCTCAAATTCCTAAACTCCATAGCCTTTCCAAAGGATACCACGGTCAATGGTATCAAAAGCCACTAAGAGGTCCAGGATGACCAACAGGCTTGCACTCCCCCTGTCTCTCCCCCAGAGAACATTATCAGCCAAGGTTACCAAGGCATTTTCTGTGCCATAACCGGGCCTGAAGCCAGATTGAAATGGGTGTCCAAGCATGCCTGCAGTTGAACAGCGACAGCTCTTCTACTTCCTTGCCCAAACAAGGTATGTTAGACACTGGGCAATAGTTGTTTAAATCTTCTGGATCCAGGGAGGCCCTCTTCAAGAGGGGCATACCACTGCCTGTTTAAGGACATCCTATCCCTCAGGGAGGCATTCACTAATCCCTGAATCCACCCAGCCATACCTTGCCAGCTGGTTTTTATCAGCCAAGAAGGGCAAGGGTCTAGACAGCACATTGTCGGCCAAACCCCCACAAGTAGCTTGTCCACATCCTCAAGCCACAATAACTGAAACTGATCCAAAAGAACTGGATCAGACAGTTTTCTGGACACCTCTTCAGGACTATGCCAAATTGTGACATCTAGTCCCTCACAAATCTGAGTGACTTTGTCCCCAAAGTGCTTTGCAAACTTATCACAGCTTCATTGAGCTAGATTTTATAAGGCCATTCACCACACTGAAGAGTTCTCCTGGATGGCTACTTGAGTACGCAATGTGATGGTGACCCGCTGATACTCTTCCCCCTCTTGATGAGGATCTGGGCAAACCCCCAAGGCCACAAGCCTGAAGGGTCCACACATGGTAAAGGGCTCAGCTTCCCTGGGCCCAGTCCTCCAAAGACAAATGCACTCCCCACTGGCAAAGTCTGGTGCAGGTGTTGGCTTCCATAGCTAAGGCAGCAGCAGTATCAGGCAAAGGTTCCCCAGTTGAACCCCAGTCTCCCACCCTGGGGAATTGGGAGCAGGTAGATGTTTTGGAACAGGGTAGGATATTCTGTCTGAATCTGAACTTTTCAAACACCCTCACTGCCAATGCTTGCTGAAGTATATAATAATAATAATAATAATAATAATAATAATAATAATAATAATAATAATAATAATAATAATAATAATAATAATAATAATAATAATAATAATAATAGCAGATGCCAATGCAGAACTTTAGAATGGCTTCCCCTCTGCTGTTCATGAGACATCTATACTTACAGCTTGTAGGATTTTTTGTCACAAACCATGGAGAATTTCCCATGAGATCAGCAGAGTGCTTTTCCTCACATAGAAAGTGTGTTGCTTACCTCCACCCACTTCATTTTCTTGCTGTGACTATAACACTGATTTGTAGAACCTGAGACGTTTTCGCACGGGGGAAAATGGAACGCGAAAAAGCCAGCTGTGGACACGTCATCCGCATTGGCCGCGCGCGCCTTGCGTTCCGACGTGTCCGCAGCTGGCTTTTTCGCGTTCGAAATGTAGAGCACTTCGAAGTGCTCTACACGCGTTCCAACGCGGACGAGCCGCCCGCAGGCGTTCGGGAGAAGAAGCGTTCGCGCCGCTTCTGTCTCCCGATCGCCTGCCGGCTCGCCTCCGACGCCGCGCGGCTTTGACAATCAGCTGTTTTTCAAACAGCTGATTGTCGATCTGCCTCCGCGGCCGCCGGCGCGCCCCTGGCCGGCGTTTGCCGGCTAAGCCAGCTTCGGGCGCTTTGACCATTCGCACCCAGACGCTCCGGAACGCGTTTACACGCGTTCCGGAGCGTCTGTGTGTGAACGGGGAAAGCGCCCGAAGCTGGCTTAAGCTTTCCGCCTGAACGCGTTCGGTTTCGAACGCGATTCAGTGCGGAAATGCCTCTGGTGTGGTCATTCCAGGGAAGGATGAGAAGGCATTTCTAAACTGAAAGGATTTTGAATCTTCCATTTCTGTGCATAAGCTCTGCTAAGAATCTTGGCTGCTACATCATTTTGCAACAGCAGGACATTGTAAAGGGCTGAAAGAAACAGAGATGGGCTGGAGCAATCCTTCAGGGAGGGGAAATGATTTTTTTTTCTTTCTTTTTTCTGTGCAGGAGCACAGCCAAGGGATACACAGTTTGAACAGACCAATCATTCACAGTGGCAGGGAGGAACTTAGAATGGAGAGAGGTAAGGGCAGTACAACATGTTCTATATTTGATTCAGAACTTGTTTTGGTGTGTGGGGACAACAAAGGCACCAGAAGTGTGTTAAATCTTTTCACTCTTCTGACACAGAATTAAATATCATTCAGATTCTATTTTGAAGTGAAGTTTCTGTGCAGCATGCTATTATATATACACTGTGATGTGTTTGTATTTATTATATTTTTACTGTGAGCTGCCCAGAGAACGTTTGGTTATTAGGTGGCAATAGAAAATTAGTGAATAAATAAAAAAATACCCTTTGCTGCCTTGTCCACAAGTGCTGCATTGCACTCCATCAGTGTACAGGGGAGCACCAGAGAATCTAACACCAGCAACTCTCAGGAGACTCAGACAACTTAGGTCATGATCACAGACATGTTAGGGTTGCCTTCAAGGTAAACTGGAGACACAAGTGAGAGACTGCAAATAAAAAACTACTCCTCCCCCCACTTCCAAACTGGTAATTATGTGATCCTTCCACAAAAGGTAAGGAGTAGCTTTCAAGTCAATACATTGATTGAATCACCCAACGGAAATGGCTGACAGAAATGTTAAACCAATTAGGTTACAGTGAGGAAAATTCCCAGGAGGTGCAGCTACCAATTGGCTGTTCTTTGTGAGTAAAATCCTACACGCACACTGAGGATAGCAGTCATCTCCAGAACAGGCTATCTGTTATCCCCGGTTTGTAAAATCAGTCAAAATGTCCTTAAACAGTAAATGGGAAAGGAGAAAGTTTCACCTTCCCTCACAGCCTGCATCACTAAATGTGAAACTTTTTTTTCTTTAGGCACAGTTCCCATTACCTTCCACCACCCACAAGCTGCACCAATTATGCCTGCCTTGCAGAAGAATTCATATGAAGCGTTTCACTTGCTCCCCTTCCTTCCACTTTTCGTTTTACTCCAATCAACATTATTGCTGTCAGTTGTCCAGAATGGGAGTTAAGCAGAGAACTGTTTAAGCAAAGGGGTGGAGATAGTCCAACCATGGCTGATCAGCAGGTGGCATTGCTTTTTGAATGTGAATAGCCTCCACTTGCGTTAGCTTTGAGCCATAAATTTGGGTTGTTTGGAAGGCTCATTTGTAGCAGTTTTTGGGCTGTTATGCCATGTTTCAGGTTTCTTCTGAGAACCTAAGCTTTTGGATATAACTGTGATATCCATCTTCAGAGGATTTTCTCATGGATTCTTCCAAGAGCAAAATCCTCTGAAGATGGATATCGCAGTTATATCCAAAAGCTTAGGTTCTCAGAAGAAACCTGAAACATGGCATAACAGCCCCAAAACTACTACAAATGAGATTGAATATGGCTGTGAAAGCCTACTCATTCTTACTGAGGCAGTAGAGATGGTTCTGAGATGGGATCATTCACATGCTAGTCTGGCCCTCCTATTTCTCATGAACCCAGTTTAGGAAATACGGGTGAATTACAAATGGGATGGGCTACACAGTACTATTCCTAACGTAATTCTGAATGTTGTTGTTGCTGCTGCTGTTGTTGTGTGTGACTGCAATCATGTATGGAGAAATACCAGTACATTTTCCTTTATGGAGTTAATTCCAAACTAGATCCCAGTGTGCACTGCCTATTTCTCACCCTCCTTAACCCTTCAAATTTCAGCTTCAATTATTTCTATTCTTTTTGTTTTGAGAAGCAATTTCTCCAAGGCACCTTGTGCCTCCTTTCCTATAGGAACCATAAACTGCATTCTAGCTGCTGCATCCAAGCAATGCAAAATACTTGGCAAAACATCAGCTCTTCTTATCTTACTCAAGTTTTTAAATATTGAATATTGAATTTCATAAAATGCCTATTGACTGTTTAGGAGGTTAACAACAGCCATGTCTATGTTTTATGATACAACAGCATCAGCCAACAGATAAAGAAGGCATAGTATGCATTTCATCTCTGGCACTGAAATATTGCATATTTTGCTTACTAAGCTTTATGCGGGAGGCCAAGACCAATTTATTTTCTATTTTACAGAAAATGCTTTTCTGAGCATTTGCTATGACAATGGACCATAGGGACTAGATAATAGCATGCTGCCTTTAAACACACAAACTCCTTATTAATCAAAGGGCACTGTCTCGATTTTCACACTTACCTTTAGTGTTATGGAACAGGCTGGGAACAGTCCCCAGACTTTAAAGACGGCAGGAGGCCCTTTTCAATAATGTGCCACTTCCATCACCATTTCTGGCAGCACTTCCCAAAGTGTCACTAGAAAGGATTTCTGGTGGGCCCACTGTGCACCAGTAAACCTTAATGACAAGGTCTACCAGTACAGCAGGAGAGGACACAATTTTTGATACTTTGTTCCACTCTATATTCCATCGTTTGCGAACCAAGTAATCCAGGGTATTGGCCCTGCACTGGCCCCTGATCAAATGCAGAAACCAGGTCCCTTAGATACCTTCCTGAACCACACTAGCAGTAACTGCAGCCTCTGAGTCTAGAGAGCAAAACGAAAACATGGGCTGCCTCCAGACATAAATTTAAAATGCAGGCTTACCTTTACTACGAAGTAAAGAAGCTCCACAGGGAGAACTGAATGTCCCCATGTCCTTTCAATACTTTAAAGCAGCAGAGAGGGCTTTTCTGACCAAATGGTCAGTCTCTCCCTCTCTGAGAGGCCTGCTGCCTCCTGGGTGAGGGTGAAAACTCATGAGTTCTCACCCAAACACCCAGGAAAATGCAGGGGGAGGAAAACTCCATAGCATTAGGTTTCACTTTGCAGGGACTGTGGAGCATTGTAAAACCTGTCCAGCACTTTGACAGCTGCTCCATGGTCCCTGAAAATTATTCCTCTTGTATGGACACAGCCCCAGTGTTGCTCTTCTTCTGCCTTTCCAAATATCATCCTTCTTTCTTGTGTTTTCCAAGCCAACAAGAGATGAAGAAATGATATTCAGGTACCACTGTTAATTGAGGAAGAAAGGAAAATATGTCAAGCTAATCTAGGGGAGATTGGGGATGCATTAATACATAGTGAAAATGTGTTTTAGAAATGGAAATGTGTGCCCCTCATATTCTCATCCCTTCTCTAATCCACCTGTTCTAAGGCTGCATCCAGACATTGCTTATTTGTTTTGCTATACTTGGAAATTCCAGAATAAAGCATGGATATTCTAGAAAATCCTTGTTTTATTTCATAATATCCAAGTATAGTGGAATAAGTAAGTGATGTCTGGATGTAGCCTAATCTAGAATGCTAATGAGAAGAGGGGGAGGTTACCATGTGAACAATCCCACATGTGAACCAACTCTAACCTATCTCCAAGATACTTTAAAAAATGAGTGTGAACACAGTGTGGGACATCCAGGAACACAACAGCCTGAGACTTTATCATTCATCCCATACCTCATAATGGAGTTTGCTGTATCACTTCACCTCACTAAAAAGCTGACTAGGGCTGTTTTTGCACTTACCTTAGTTAATCTGTATTTAGAAGATCTGGATCTTTGAAATCCATTCCTTGTGGGATCTGGTCTTTGAAGATCTGGATCTTGGCAAGGACCCCATAATCTGCACAGGCTCTCTAGCACCCGATGGAAATGGGTGTCAAACAAGGGGGCTGTGTTGACACCATATTTGGTCAGAGCTGGAAGGGCCTCCATAGCTGTGAGTGGACCCCATCAGCCCAGTAAGTAATGTGAATGCATATCCTCTGATCCAGTCTTCATGACAGATTTCACCAGCACCCGTTGTTACGGCACAATCAGGATGAGGTCCTAATGAGGTCCTAAAGGGGTCTTGTTTGGGGACAGTGCACAACTGAACGGTACCAATCGAGTATTGATTGGGTTCCAAATGGATTCCTAACGTGGTCTTCAGAGCTAGTGCAAAACCAGAATAGAATAGTGTTATTATGCTCTGGATGTAAACCTCTTCAATCTCTGGTGAACTTATTACAATTAAGCTACTAAGCTTATGTCTTTTCATTACAGTCCAGAGTTTTAAGCACCAGCTTTGCTTAAATTTTAATCCACTATTGGTCAAGCTCCAGAGTGAAAGGAACACATCAGCAAAATGATAAGCCAATTTCCTTCTACTTTATCTAACTCAAATGTGGATTTTCAGAAAGTGGATAAAAATCCAGCCAAAAAGCAATTTTAACCTCTAAAACAGACTGAGGTTTCTGAGGTGTAGGTCAACTGTATTTAGAGTGGCTGAAATTCAAAGAAACAAAAACAAAGAACAAAAAACAAAAAACAAAGCTGACTTAAAAAAGGAATAATCAAATGAATTTTATTCTTGGTTGAGGTGAAGGAGAGAAATATGTAATATGGATATAATGTGGAGAAAAATATGGAATAGGTAATGTATGTGCTGGAAAGAGTTTGCCTCAAGCTTTCATTCTATCTAATGAATGGAACTTCTCTGGAGTAATTCTCTTTCTTGGATCAAAGCACTTCAAGAATACTGAATGCAGCTAGGGCTGAAATGACAAAAATAAAAATATAGAATGTTAAAGGGAGTCAATAAAATTCAGGACCAAAGTGTAGCACCAGCTGGGCTCAAAATGGTTTTTACTCTATTTCTTATAAGTTAGCAATTAGCATCTTTTTCACATTATTTTTTGTATTTCACATATTAGTAGAACACATCTTCAATTTTTCATTTCTTTCATTTCAGAGTGGAGATGAGCACAAACTGAAATGTGGTTTGGTTTGGTTCAAATCAAACCAACTACCCTTGGTTCAGGTTCACTTCAAACTATTTTTTTCCAAACTCTAGGGTGGTTTGTTCAAGTGCAAACCATGTGAACCACCCAGTTTGCCATAAACCAAGACCAAACCAATCAATCCACTTTGGCACATCTCTAGTTCAGAGTTGTGGTGAGGAAGCTTGGAGAAGTGGACACTAGAAGAAGTTGCTTTCAGGTATTTTTTTTCTTTCTGCACACATCTCTGAAGTGAGCTGAATGGTCTTAGAGTCCAATATATCTTTTATCACTAGCTGTCTCATTGACAGAGATTCACTTCTTTGTCAATCTTAAGGGCTTCTTCAGTAAGAAAAAACCTTGGATGTGACCTTTTGTTTCTTGCACTGTACTTATTGCAGCTAAGCAATAATTATACCACTTTTTCCTTTTAGAATGTAATCTCAGGTAATAGCATTTCTTGAAGTTTTTGGCTCTCCACTCTGCGTTCAGACATTTGACAGTTTAGCTCCCAGTATCTCTCAGTCAGAAATAAGTAAGATACCTTTTTTTGACAATAGCACCATTCAGTTCAGAGGTACAACTGTCAAATTTAGTACTAACAAGTTGTTTTGAAGAATCTAAAGATATTTTTGCACCTTGAAACTACTGGAAATTGTGTGTGTGTCAGGGGGAAAAAAAGACAGATGTTGGAAAATTTGATAGACAAATTTCAATTCCATTCAAACTTTGGATCTGTTCAGACTCTATTTATTTGAATTCTCAACCATCTGCTCATTCACTCAAAACTCCATGCAAAGTCCTTTACAGACAACAGTACATGAATGTTGTCCCAGGTGTATTTATCTATTGAGTAAGGCCAGCTGTTGGCTTGGAGGCCACCTCAGTAAAAGGACCAACTGGCCATTTTTTGAGAGTCGCCTAAGCTCATTGGCATAGGATCATTTGGAGAAGAGGGAGGGAGCTGGAAAGAACAAAGTATGGGAGGGAGTAGAGAAAAGAGAAGAGGAGCAAGAGGAGCTAACTAACTCATCTCTAACTAACTGCACCCATACCAGTAGGGTATGGGTGCAGTTAGTTCATGTATGTTCATGTCGGGCAATCCCATTAGTCTGCTACTTCTGCCTGGGCAGAAATATGAAGAGGTTAGGTTGGGTGGGGAGCAAAAATATCATATTTGGTAGCTGTGGCTGCTGCTGCTGCACTATAATTACAGCACATATTCAAAGCAAGTTGATATTCTCAATCCAGCTCTTGTGTCTCTATGCACAGCCAAGTTCTATTATTTTTTTATCTCTCTGTTGCTCTGCTACCTAGGATATCCTTCAGTTTTCAGTTTGCTATAGACTGAGCAACAGTGAATACCAGTGGGTTCACTGGACATTCCTGATACACAGTAGCTTTTTAGCTTTGTTTCGAGCCTTCCAGTTTATAGCAGATCCCCTTCCTGAAATCTGGTCAAATCAAAGAGAGATCCAAACAAAGGTCTTTCAGCTCTGCTCTGCACCACTGGTCACTGCTGCCTAGAGCATCCATGGATACTTCCTTACTGCTTTGCCTAGTTCCAAAAAGATTAAACTCCCTTATTTCAACAAATACTTGCTTGTCTGAGCCGATACTCTTAAACAGACATGCTTCCCTTTCTTTCCTGTCTGTCTATCCTTTCATATTTATGATTCACATTATCATTATCATCATTAATAATAATATTCTGAGTTGCCTCAACCAGTTGAGATTTCATAAAAGTGTCTGTTTCCACATCCATCAAATGAAATAAGAGAACAAAGATATAGTCCCTCTCCCTTGCTCAAGTTGCTCTCTTCACAATGGACAAGCAAAGAAAACACAACCTGGTGAGTCCCTGGAAAAGGATAATGTAGCCCTGCAAACAACTAAGTCAATGGCCAAGCTCTCCTGAAGTCCAAATCTGTTGCTACAAACAATTTTCAGCTAAGTTTCTTTCCCCTGTTGTTTATACATTGCTGTGGTGGTGGTTTTCAAATAAGCTTGACTGTTGTATAAAGAGTGCTTCAAAACAACCACATATTTCTTCACAAACCAAGTGTGGCTTATAACACCATGTCGGTTCTTTGGAAAGTCTTAATAATCTTTCCATTGGTAGTATAGCATTAAAAGAAGCCAGCAAATTCCATACTCTTGCCACTGTTATTAATTCTGCTATCCATCTGCCCTGATGGTTCTGATCTGGTCCATGTATTTCACAGTTGAAAGCTCACATGAACTTCACAGCCACCACCACCACCACCCCATGCAAGTTAAAGTTCCTAGGCTCAGGGTGTGCTTTTTGGCAGTGCGCTGTGTCACACCACTGAAAAGTACTCTCCAATAGTCCTGGAACATGGAGGCATGCAATCTGCCCTTAATCTCTCTGGTGGACCTCTGGTAAATATGTCTACTGGAGATTCAAATTAAGGGGATCTTCTTGATATGCATCAATAGGCAGATGAGGAGGATCCAGGATTTAATCCTTTATTCAGGATTAAAGGTAATACAGAAAGGGCCAATAAGTCAGTAAATAATTTGTTATAGCTAAAGGCCCACAAAAAAAATGCAACAACACATTTATACATTAAAAAGGAACATATAAACTTCTATTTTAAAAATGTGTAAACTTTAGATTGGGATAGAAAAACAAAGAAATAACAAAGAAATAACTTCACATAAGTTTATCAAACTAATGTGCATAAAGAGTTGGCTTTTCTACCCCACATTTCTTACCCATTTAAGGGGACTCAAAGCAGCTAACAAAACTTTCTATTCTTCTACCCACACCAGAACACCCTGTGAGGTGGGTGGGGCTGTGGGATCTTAGAAGAGAGCTGTGACTAGCCCAAGGTCACCCAGCTGGCTTCATGTGGGAGTGGGAAATCAAACCTGGTATTCCCAGATAAGAGGTTGGGTTGGGTTCAACTTCATGTTCATATTCAACATGAAGCTGCATTTCCAGGACAGAATTTAGGCCCTTTCAAACTCTGGGCAGCACCTGCCATAGTCTGCACCAGCATGTGGATTGTAGGTCCCTATTCTGGGATATAATCTGAGATAAGGCCCTTTCAGCATTGAGGTGCAGTAGCTCTGGTTCCCTGGATCTACAAAGCTAGATCACAGGGGAGAGTTAGAAACGCCATCTTCAGAGAGATTGCTAACCTGGATCAAGCTTCCCAAGTCTGTGAAGCTTACCTGGTGCAAGCTTCACGGCCACTGCCACCACCACACTTCCTGATGAGTAGAAGTGACAGATCCTAGCCACATGGCATGTGTGTGTGTGAGTGATTTTCAGCAGCATGCTATGGTGCACTGCTGAATGACAGCATCCAGAACTTTTGGATCACAGTGGTGTGCCGTCTGCATGCCTCCGTGAATTGGGTTAAACCACCTCCCTCTCTCTCTTTGCTTTTCAGATGTTCAGTGAGTCTCATCTTAGTGAAACGCATCAGAATAAGGAGTAAGCAATATCATAAACTTTAAAAAGTCATCGGCTGGCCCAAAGGAAAAAGTAATTAGTGTTGTACAAAGGCTTTAGAGCTTTAAAATAATATTACAAGCACAGCTCCCATACATTTAGCTCTTAATAGCTACTCTGCACGCCTGTGTTTAAACTCTTTCCCAAATGGTACCCCTGACATTTTTGCTTAAGGTTAGTTAGAAGGGTAATAGAAGTTGACCCAGTCCTGGCTGTTTGGCCATGTAAGAAAAGGCTCACTGGCAGTTCCCTCAGAATTATATTAATATTGCTATAATTTCTCACTATCAGAACAAGCTGGTTTGAGACACAAGCCTTGTATGCCTATTTGTCAGATTTCAGACTAAGTTAGCTTATTTCCAATTACTTGAAAGTGTTTGAACAATTATTGAACCTAATTATTTTCAAGACTTTTAGGTTCAAAGAACCATTTTTTGTCCTTTGAGGTTTGTTATATGTCACAGCATGTTATACAGATATCCAGTTTTCAAAATGCTTATGAGCATGTCAAATCTTGGTAACATAAGATCTTCTTACTGTGTTAAGGAGCTGGGCTTTGAAACAAAAATCTGTTTCTATAGACATGTTTTATGGTGCTGTATCTATAATTATTCTTATTGCAGAATTAAAATAGTCCTCTTTACATGCTGCCTGTGCATAACATCAGCTTGTTAATGAAAAATATAAATTGTGACATGAGCCAAGGCAAAAAGTGGCCTTATATGGAGATGTGTCCATGAATTTAACTTAAACAGTGAATTGACTTTTCCGTGGCAGGCTCAAAAATAAGCCAGAATTCTCTTGGGATACTGAGCAGAACCAGTTGTTTATCGCACACCTTGATTAGATTCAAATGATGCCAAATATGTGTTTGGGATTTGATAATTAGTAGATTTGAATTTCCACAAGAAGTGAGGAAGTTATAATTAAGGAGTGGTATGAAAATAGATATACATTTAATTATCAAAGGTGACCAGATTATTCTATTCTTCCTTTTTTCTTTCCCCCAACCTTTTCCATTATTTTACTTCACTTGGGCTGTGGTCACACCTAAGTTTTAATCCAGCTTCAGTCCCCCTTCAAAGCAGCAGAACACATCAGCAAAGCGACCAGTAATTTTCTTTCTACATTATCTGTCCCAAAGGTGAATTTTCCAAATTATTTAACACTGAAAGAAAACAGCTTGTCACTTTGCTAATGGATTCTGTCACTCTGACAGTGGACTGAAGCTGGATTAAAACTTAGGTGTGACAACCCCAGCCTTGTTTTTCTTTTTTCTACACTTTCAATATGTTTTAAAATTGTTAACTTAAAACAGCCAGAACCATCTGAAAACTAAAAAACTGATTTTTTTTTAATAGTGCCTACAATAGATCTGGATCAAAGGCCTCTTGATCCTGACCTAGCTCCTGTGAGGATGGATCAGGTCTAATGGGGGCAGATCTTCTGTTATCTGGATTAACATACAGATGCAGAGGCCCTGGACGCAGATCAAATGCTCTAGTATAGAAAGGACCAAAAGATAATTGGAGATAAGGCATTAGTTGTGGCTCAAAGTGAAATAAGCCAGTGGGAAGTATAACTAGGCAGACTTTCGCTGGAATGGAATACATACCACATAAGTAATGAATAGAACACATGATAAGGATTTAATTGTCTGATGTTTCATTTCCACTGTAAGAATCCAGCTATTTCAGAAGATTCTACTAACATTCTTATTTGATGGGTAACAAGAAAACTGCATAGTAGATGTCAGAAAACCAAGATAGGTTATCTGAAATGTTCCTATTGAGCATAATTACTGTGCAAGTAAAACTGAAGAAGGAATAAAAATTATATTCCATTCAAGTACGTTCACAAGTATAAAATACATTATGTTAAAGTATCTACTTAAACCAAATAGCTTAATCCACTTAAGAAACGTATAATTAATATTAGGCAGGCTGGATGCATGTCAACAAGTTATATATATATTTCCGTGTTCTGCCTGCTGTCATTATGTCTGCCATTAATTAGTATATTCATAGTAGGTGGAGATCATCCTAAAATGGCACTTGAAAAAGCTCCTGTTGGTATCTATTTTTAAGGTGCTTAAGGACTTAACCATATATGTATATATAGGATTCATCTATAAGCTTCTTCATCTGTATATTTTCCCTCTGTACCATTCTTTACTACACATTTACAATACTGAGTCTTGAATGAGGCCTTTGTATATGTGCTATGATCTGCAGAGATCCGCATGGTGACAAAAAGGACAGTGAAGATAAAAGTGGGTGTGGCAACTCAGCCAACCTTTCCCTTTCCCGTCCTCCGCAGAGCAACACAAGATGGAAGCAAGCTGCCAAGCACCACAGTCAACTGCCAGTTCCCTAAGAGCTTTATCCTAAAGTTCCATTACTGGAGACCTGCTTTATATGCCCAATGTAAAGGCTCCCTTAAAGCAGCACAATGACTCCCTTGTAAAGCAAAACACTTGAAGTTTATTGTTACAGAAAAATAAAATAAGCAAGCCTGAAATTTAGCTTAAAAGTCTTTAGGTTGCTTGAAAAGAAAAACATTGCTTGGCTAAATCTCCCCCGCCCCCTTCAATCAGTTGCTTCCATGAAAACAAACAGCCCCTATTGGGCTCCGTATGTAAGCCTAACAGTTCACAGCCCCTTTTCTTGGGCCTTCCCCTCTCAGCAATGAGAGGAGAGTCCAAACAAAAGCACACTAAGAGTCTGCAACAATTTGTTCTGTCCTGCGCTAGCTCTCCCTCCCTCTGACACCGAGAGAAGAGGCCTATGCAGCACTTTGGAGCAACGCTCTGTGATCCCCCTCTAACTCCGACAAGATGCAAGTAAGAAAGACACTGAGCTGCTTCATCTGCCTCTTTTTATAGTCCACGATTTGGCAGTTCTCATTGGTCCATTTTTAGTGGGGTAGCATGGCTTCCAACACTGCTCTGCCCCTCCTGTCAATCACGGAGGTCAGAAAGCCCGCCAAGCTGCTGTTCAGCTGTCTAGCCTCTGGCACGGACACCACAGAATAATTCACCCTATAACTTTTAGCTTTTGATCCTGAGTACACACACTAAGATGCATCCCCATTTAGCTTTTTTAGTCCTGTTTTAGTCCTGTTTGGACTATATTTTTAGTCCCATTTGGACTGTTTTCAATCCAAATAGAGTGTCTGACAATTAATCCAAATATAGCCATCCCCACTCAGAAAAGGACTTTTAACACACACCCCAATGCAAACCCTGCCTGTGATCAAAGCAGCAACACTTTCCCCTCCAATCACTCCCTTTGAGCTGGAGAGCTTTAGTTAAAGGCTGGTGCTTTTAATTTTTTTCTAAAACCTGCCTCTGATCAAAGCAGCCTTCCTTTCCAGGTAACATTACCTCCATCGACATTACTGGAAAATGTGCACTCAAGCAGATCAGCGAATGAGCAGAAAATCAGAAAACGGAGGTGAGCTGCTCATGGTTTTGCTTTAAGGCCTTTTTGCTAATATGTATCTTTCTGATGATTGTTATCATGAGAATGTAGCTGCATTTCTAGTACCTGGTAACAGTCATCAGAAAAAATACATATGTATCTGACAAAAAAGGTTTTAAAAGCAAACCCAAGCTTTCCCCCCCTTTTTGCCTTTTTTGATTGGGGCGCTTGCATTTTGGGCATGGGAACTTTGCATCTGTGAAATCCCACCCACAGCTGGCTGGCATTGGCCAGAAGACTAGACTTCCACACCAAATAGCCTGGTAGCCTTACCATTTGGGGTGGGGGAGCAGATTCAACTCAAGTACTGTTTTCGTCAGTACTTTCCCCCCCCCCCCCACAGATTTCTGCAGGGTAGTCATAAAATCTGGAAATAAGAAATTGAATGGGGATGCTGGATACTGAGTTCAGATTTATATATAAGTAAATGGAGACTGGAAATGGGGATTTGGATTCAATTAGGATTTAAATGCCTATGGAGACACACCCTAAGACTTTACTCCATTGACCATTATAACCTTAAAAGAACATTTATGTTGGAGAAAAAAGGTTTCCATCACTGCCTGTTAATATAGTGGAGCCTCTAATGAACTGTTGTTCGTAGAACAGTTTCTTACTGATAACAGTTTTTACTGATTTGAGGCTAATTATCTCCTCTGACCATTTGCAAAATCGACACAGAATTACTTTGGCTATGAAGAGTTCAGTGTTTGGTTTCTGCTTTAATGTCTTGCCAACAATTCATGATTGATGCACGATTAGGTACCACAACTAGTTCTTAAGAAAAGTGGGCAAATATGAAACATTTTCTGGTATATTTCTAGGTAAAGTTGAGTACAACCTTTGGCTCTCTGTTTCATTTATCACAAACAGTTCAAAATATGTGTGAACTGATATGACTGATGTAAACAGAAGGGGCAATACCTAAATGCGTTTTGAGCAAACAACTGCGTTTGGGTGCCCCCCAAAAAACAAACATAAATAAAGACAGAAACAATGAAAAGACACATATATCCTCCAGAAATTCAGAGACAAACAGGGGAATCAAACAATTGCTCACCCTGGGAGAACAAGTACGAGTGAAAAGGATACCAAGAGCACAGAGAGTAAATTAGATCTGATTCTAAAAAAAACCCTCATCTTCTGAATGCCACGACTCTGTAATTTGAGTGACACATATGCCACAACCCTCAAGAGAAATATTCAGCCTGGAGGCACAGGACCACTGTGCACAGTCTTATAGTGAAACATTCCAAAACTCTGAAATACACAGGTGATTTATTAGCACCATGTTCAACTGTGTATTTGTCAGACACTGCTGCTTGCTCTCTGTATTCATTTTACATCTATTGTTAGTGTAGTGGATAAGTAGTCTGTTGTGATAAAGCCCGGCAAATCATTTAGAATTGCAAGTTCAGGTTGTTTCACCCTCTACCCAAATATATCATCAAGATTCTAGATACTGTTTAGCAGACAGAAATTGTTACAATCTAAGTTTCAACAATTTGTTCCTCCTACAGTGAGTATTGTACTTTAAATCCAAGAACTGGATACATTTACTTATTTATTTAAACATTTCTGTCCTTCAGACCATGATTGACTGCTTGATTATTAGCTGCCACATGCCTAGGAGAAGAGATGGCTTGAAATGTGTACAATATTGTTACTTGGGCAACCTCTAGGTAAATGGCTAGCCATTATGGAGAAGGAGCTGCTTGGAACTTCAACCTCTTTTACAACTGAAGTCTCCCTTGCCTCTGCTGCTTGAAATTGGTAGGCAAGTGTATATAGAAAGAATCTCTCTTTTGGGTATTTACAGCTCAAGCAATACAGTGGTACCTTGACATACGAGTTTAATTCGTTCCGTAACCTTGCTCTTATGTCAAATCGCTCGTATCTCAAAGCAATTTTCCCATTAATCCATTCCAGCTCCCAAAACACCACCTCAGTTGTTTTTGTTATGTACTGTACTGTATTTACATACTCATATCTCAAATCTTGCTCTCATCTCAAAGCAAAATATCACTCGCTCGGCAGCTTGTATCTCAAAACACTTGTATGTCAGGGCACTTGTATGTCGAGGTACCACTGTATAAGACATTATACATCAGTGTTAGTAATTGTACTGGGTCCAGTACTAAGAAGGCAATTAGTGCAGATACTTCAAGACTATCATCTGCATGCAGTCATGAGTACATGTTATCTGTCTAGCTGCTATATTCTGCACCAACTCCAGAATCTCCAAGAACATAAGAGGAAACCTTCTGGATCAGGCCACACCCCTTCTAGTCCAGCATCCTGTTCCACACAAGGTAGCCTCACATAAAGCACAATGCAGTAATCTCACCTGGGGGTTATCAGAGCATGGCTCACAGTGGTTAAGGAATCTTTACAGGAAGGGCTGAAGGTTGCAAACTGATAGTCCTTCTCCTTTTACATAAAATTAATTGTTTGTCTGTGTATACTTTACAAGGACCAACTTTATTGTTTAAGCTGGTCAAGTGTAAATTTCTGAAATTTCTTCAGGAAGGTTGGTACTTGGGCTACAGATTCGCTTTGGCTGTATTCAGATTAGTGGAATAAAATCCACTGTTATAGAAAAAGGTGTAGCTTACCTGCTGCAAAGCCATGATGTGCTGTTCGGACTCCAGCAGCCTCCCTGTAGCTTTTTCACAGAAAGATGTGATACTTCCGTGGCGCTCAGGGTCAGGTGCATGTCACATGGGATGGGGCAGCCAATGGGAGCTAAGCTGCAGGATCAGCTCTCATTCACTGTTCTCGCCATCTTGTCCGTACTGGCGAGAAACTTTGAATTTACCTGATATTACTGAGTGAGTGCTCATCATTCCACAGTAGGTAAATTCAAAGTAGTGGTGGCATAATGCACCCCCACTACAAAGTATCAGGTGTCAGGAGTGATTCCCACGCCCTGACTATACATTGGAGTGTGCAGTATTTGCAAGTCTGGGCAGAGACTTATTGTCTTTTGTGACCTACCTCATTGTCTTATCACTATCTAACCATCTGCGTACCCCCAGGAGGGAAGATTTCCAGGTAAGTAACTTGACTCAACCATCCTAGTGAAGTAAGAAGAAGAAGAGTTGGCTTTTCTACCCCACCTTTCTCACCCATTTAAGGGGAGTCAAAGTGGCTAACAAAGCTGTCTGTTCTCCCTACAACAGAATACCCTGTGAGGTAGGTGGGGCTGTGAGAGGTCAGAAAGAGAGCTGTAACTAGCCCAAGGTCACACAGCTGGCTTTTTGGGGGAGGGCGGAATCAAATCCTGTATTCCCAGATAAGAGTCCAGCTCCCTAACCACTACAAACTGGAGTACAAAAAGACCTATCTCTGCTCATGCCACTTCTTGACACATGTTCTTAATGTCTTGTTTGTATATGGGTTTTTATTGTAAGCCGCCCAGAGATCTTAGGATATGGGGCAGGATATAAACATTTTAAATAAATAAATAAATGTATTTAAATAATAAATTTTAAAAATGATTTCCCCCTCTCTTCTTTTCCATAGGAAAACCTTGAGCCCATGTCACCAGGCCCAACTGCTGTGCTGAATCTACTATCTATTTCACACCCAGAGGTAACAGAAAATATGTACTTGTCAGACATCAAACAGTAATAGTTTTCAGGAGCTGAAGGGAAGTGGACAGGAATGTCTGATGCAAATTATAATGTTCCTGACTGAACAGAAAAGACCCACGGGGGGCAGGAAGAGAGAGCTTAATATGGGTTAACAGATAATAATTTGAGCCGTTCTGAAAGGGAAAAGCCTATATTTTACTTTAAAATAATTAAAACTTGAGTGCTGCTTTTTCTTTCTTTGCCCCTACTTCAAGAGTTCAACAACTCAGGAGTGCTTGGTTGGCTGTTCAGTACCAGGTTGAGGTCCATGAACCTGTTTTGTCATGGAGTTCCAACTGTATCTGTTTAGCATCCCATACAACCTAGACTTGAGTAGCTGCTGCAAATAAAAACACATTCTGTCACTCTCTCTGTCTGTCTAAATGAATGACTAGAGAACAGCTTGTTATAGCAATTACAGTAAGGCTAAAGCCATTTCATTTAAGAAATCAATAGCAAAATGGCTAATCCCTTTCATCAGCATTTTATTTAAGCTTTGGGGAATTTATGTTTAGGGACATTTCCTGTTAGTTTATGCCCAATTGAAAAGTCTAAAAGCTTAAGATTGAGCAAGATAACTATTAATATAGTTGATTATTAACTCTCAAGAAATGGTCAATCTAGATGTCCTAAATACCATCATAAATAGCAAGAATTCATGACTGTCAGTGGAAAACAAAGCAATTTCTTTTTTATTTAGCCCTCAGGGAAGATCTTGCCAATTTTTTCAATGGTGTGTTTACTACTATAGTAATTAATACCTGTGCTGTGAATAAGAATGCAGTTCTTTCCATAAATTAATAAGATAACAGTGCTGCTAGTTTAAAGGGTTTTCTGAAGAGCTGTCACTGGGGAACTGTACTTTAAAGTATTCTCTGAAGAACATGGTCCAAGTTCTTTTTAAATGTACAGAAATATTAAAAGGAAAGATGGAGAACTGAATTTGCCCATTCACAGTTTTTTCTAAGGAACATGAAATGTCAAGCATTATTCTCTTCCTTTCCATTTTATCCATTCGATTGAGGTAATACCACCAAGATGCAAGGGGCAGAAGCTGCCTAAGATTCCAGCTTGCAGGTTTTATTTTGTTCTAGCCTAGAAAGCCTTAAATATGTCTTGTTAACTTAATATTTGAGTCACTACAAAGTAAGTTAAAAATCTAGCTGTTTGCATAGGCCAGAGGCATTTCCGCACTGGATCGCGTTCCAGACGGAACGCGTTCAGGCGGAAAGCTTAAGCCAGCTTCGGGCGCTTTCCCCGTTCACACACAGACGCGCCAGAACGCGTGTAAACGCGTTCCGGAGCGTCTGGGTGCGAATGCTCAAAGCGCCCGAAGCTGGCTTAGCCGGCAAATGCCGGCAAGGGGCGCGCCGGCAGCCGCGGAGGCAGATCGACAATCAGCTGTTTGAAAAACAGCTGATTGTCAAAGCCGCGCGGCGTCGGAGGCGAGCCGGCAGGCGTTCGGGAGACAGAAGCGGCGCGAACGCTTCTTCTCCCGAACGCCTGCGGGCGGCTCGTCCGCGTTGGAACGCGTGTAGAGCACTTCGAAGTGCTCTACATTTCGAACGCGGAAAAGACAGGTGAGGACACGTCGGAACGCAAGCCGCGCGCGGCCAATGCGTATGACGTGTCCTCACCTGTCTTTTCCGCGTTCCGTTCAGCCCCGTGCGAAAACGCCTCAGGTCTTTACTTCCACAGTAAGGTAGTCAGTAACATCCCTTCTGTCACAGTGTTTCAGTTTGTAGTGATTGAAGGCACCTCATGGTGATCACACTGTCCCATTAATGGCTGATCAAGGCATCATTTTATAAGAGTATGATTTTCCTGTCCTCAGTGGAGCACTGTGGTTGCCAAAAATGTGTGTCTACACTCACAAATGGAGACAGTTTCATCATTTTCGGTGGTAATCACAGTATCTCTCCAGATACAAAGGAATGAGACATCTCCATTTAAAGTAAGGAGAAATATGTAATTTCCACTACTTACTTACTTTATTTATTTATTTTTTATCCCACCCTATACTTGAAGGTCTCAGGGTGGGTAACAACATTTAAAATCAAATATATTAAAATAATAAGAGCATACATTAAAACAATAGTGTCTGCGAGGAGGTAAAGTGTGTCCCCATTTAACTGAAGGCCAGAGCAAAGAGATGTGTCTTCACCCTCTTCCTGAACATATACAGTGAAGGGGACTGACACACCTCAAGGGGTAGACTATTCCATAGCCAGGGGGCCATCACTGAGAAGGCCTTCTCACAGGTGCTGCTGATGAGGGTGGTGGGACAACCAGGAGGGGCCTCCCCTCCAGATCTTAAATAATCTGGAAGAGAAGGCAAACTGCCTATGAAGTTCCTCCACTACTAGATCATTTGCTTGAACATGGTAATAGATCACAAATATGTGGTTGCTGCTTCCATGTTATCCTCTTAATGCATCTTAACATGGACTCGGTTGTTTTGAAAGAAAACAATATTTTATTAACTTGTCTGACCAAGGCTGCAGTTACACCCTAGCATTTTTATCCATGTCAGGAAGGCAGCCAAATCCAAGGCATTTTTACCTGGAATGGCTTGGTCACACCCTCCTGCTGCTGTCAAGGGAATGACAGCAAGGGGGTCAAGGAGGCAGATTCAATGGCAGAGCAAAGGCAATCGCAGCAATGAGGCAGAGGAAGGACTGACATGGTAAGGGGGAGGGGCAAGACTCAGAGCAGAGGCTTGCATAGGTATCAACTTTCTGGGCAGCAGGGGAGCTGGAATGGTGGCCTCCTGGAAGAGACTAAAACTTTAACGTTGTGTTGGCCCAAAACCTGAATAGAGGGAGGAAAATGCAGAAAAGAAACCAGCATGGAATTTAAAGATGTAACCAAATGGCCTGGAATGAGAGCTGAAGAAGAATTAAAGTAAGGGAGTAACTGTGGCCAACTGTAGCTTTAAAAGAAATCCAAATTAACTCAAAGGGACTTTCCCATATGGAATATCCCAGTTAGATTTTGTGCCATATTATACCCTCTGCCACATACGAATACATGGAATGTGGTTAAAATATGACGATCTATGTCTTCTCAAAAGAAATTAAACCTGTGTTAAATTTGTCCTGTAGATTTTGGTCTGTGACTGTAAATAAAATTCATTCATTCATAATTTGTCCTGTGTTGCGATTACTGATTATAACCAACTATAAATCTCACAAAGGCTTATTCATGAGAAAGGATACATAAAGGAAGATCTTGGATGAGACAAAACGTCACTCTGAGTCCTGCCAAGATTTTTGGCATCTGAAGAAAATTCTGCAGACACTGCTCTCATAGTAAAGCAGAACAATAAATTACATAACCAACAACCTGATGGCTACTCATAGCATTCCAAATCTGTAGTCCAGTGCAATTACCATATTCTACCTATTGGTAGGCCAGTCCTATAATGGTCTTTGACCACTAGTATTTATTTGGTTCTGAGACACCCCTTCCAGAAAAACAAAAGAGCTATGGCTGCTGTTGGGGAAGGGAACAGGGACCACCAAATCCAAGTGACTGTCTAAGGCTTCCTTGATTCTGCAGGGAATGAAGACTACCAGAGTTGGGAGTCTTCATGATAAAACAGCAGCTGTTCTTGTTAGTCTCTGTCTACTGCTGTCTATTTTTGCTGTAGTGATTGGTTGTATTTTCTATTCTATATTGTTTTATTCTGCTTGTGTTTATTACTGATTATATGATTCTCATATTTGGACAATATGTGTGTGAGAGAGAGAGAAAGAGAGAGCGCAATGCTGTAAACCATCTGAGCAACAGTTTTTGGAAAGGTTATGTACAAATAAATTGAATGAAATTGAATTCTGTTTGGAGGGAGAAATGACAAAGGGTGCTCTTTTCCTGATCACTGTGGTGCTAAGAAAATGAAGCATATTGTTGAAGCTAATGTAGCAGCTGTTTTTAACACACTGCCAATTAAGTGCATTTGGTCCTAAAATAGTCAAATGAATATTTTTAAAACTTTAATAAGCACATGTTCTAATAAAAGAAAATACTGAATTTAATGATGTTTTGCCAGCTGACAATGTATTTTTGAGAATGCTTAGTCAAGTTCAATTTTAATTTTGTGATTAATTATTTCATATAAAAGTGGCATCATCCATTATGAACAGTGGCAAAAGAGTGATGGACTGTATCCTGTTGTCCAATTGTCTCCTCATATAAGCACATTTGAACAAATCTGCAACCTATCCATTGAACGGAACATCCGCAGCCTGTATTCAGTCAGATTTACTCTGAGACTTGTGCCACCTGTGCTTCATTGACCACAGGCTTGCCAAATACCAAGATGATCCAAAAGCACTTAGGAATAATCACATTGAGAGCTTTTGTCATCTCTTGATTCCAAGAGAGAAACAGAAACTGTATCAGGTTAGGCAAACTCAGGGATTACAGAAATACTTTGCCTCATTGAAATTCAGTGAAATTTCACCCTTTGGAGTAGGGATGTGCATGAATGTTTTTTTTTTTTTTTTTTTTTTTGTATTTGACTTGTAGTGAATCGAATACAAGAAAATTTGTATTTGTTCAAATAGATCCCCTTCAGATGTGGTACGATTCAAATTCAATACAAATGCATACGAATCCCATACGAAGCTTCATACAAATGTCTTGAAACATTCAATTTGAATTCAAATGCTCCAACATTCAATTCAGATCTGACTGTCTGAATTCATACAAATTTTGAATGCTACAGATATTCATGTACATCCCTACTTTGGAGATATTTATTGTGATTTGTTGGAATTAGTGTTTCAGGTCTAAATGAGAAGGAGATAAACAGTTGCTTGGCAGATTGTTGTGCTGTTCAGAAGAGGGGGGGGTTTCCCCCTCTTATCAAATACGCTTATTTTGACATGAAAATTGAAACTGACAAGAATTTAGCATAATATATCAAATCACCTTAAAACAATGGTTTCCAAGTACCATTGTGACAATTTCTTTTTCATCAGTGGAGTTTTTCCTGAATATTTATGTGGATACAGAGATGAGAAAGTTATAGTCCTACAGATGTTGTTGAATTATAGATCCCAGCAACTCAAGCCTGTGAGTCTAATGATCCATTAACATCTACATAACACCAGTTATCCCTCACAGCAGTGGAAGACTAAGATGTCCCCCAAACTCATTTCAGTGGCACATTTTGTTGTGCTGCCAAAATGGATCCCTGTACTACCACAGCCTACAAAAGTTTGCACTGTTCTGCACACCACTCTGGACCAAATTAGTGACCCCTGACCCACCAATAGTCCTGTTAAAGCAAGTCTATCAGTATTTGTATCTAGGCGACCATTTTGGCCACCTAGACTGAGCTACAATGTGTCCATTGTGGATGCAGCAGTCTACCAGGGGACATGGCCTTTCTGATCCTCACTGGAGTGCAGTTCATGATCAAGTTTGGGATAAAATGTCTCTGTTTTCCTGACTTGTAGAATCTTTTACCTGGCTGCAGATCCAGTTACCTCTGTTTGTGACAAACCTGCATTCCACCCTGATCTTCAGATAGCTCCTCAAACTGGGATCTTAATAAGTTGTTCAGAATCAGTCTATAGATTCTGCTACTGGATCTTTTCACATATACATTGATTGGTCATTCAGGACCTGGGACCACAACTGGACGTGGTGCCTACATGTACTTATATGGTGTAAATATAATGTGGTCCCGTTGTATTATCTGGGATAGGAAAGCTAAGGATGAATTCAGACCTTCAACCCAAATTATTTAACTCTCTCTCTCCATTAAGTGAGATTCTGACAAGCTAGCATTTCCTTCTGTCCAAGAGCAGATACTTTTTTCCCCACATTCTTCATCCTCTTGTGTTTTTGTGGTATTCAAAATAAGCTACTCATCTGTTCCTACAGTATTGCCACAAAAGGCTCTTGCTAAGTTGAAGCAAATCTGGTTCAGAACCACTACTGATTCAAAATCCATGCACCTGTCTTCATTGCAAATTTTTTGAAAGTTAACTGTAAAATTTGGCTTAGCTTGCTTTCAAGTATAAAAGGAAAGACAACTTCAGTTAATTCAATCCAATACATTATGTTCCATGCCAAACAAATTAAAAATGCCCTTATATTTACTGAAAACAATTAATATAGCACCATTAAAAAAACAAAATTACTGTTGTACAAGCTTTCATAGACTATTGCATTCTTTTTATGCAGTCAGCTTATAACACTACCCAAAATGTTTCCTGATGTTTATCAACTATTTTCAGCCATATTTGCATGAAAGCACAAAGAGAGGGAAACTAGACATAGAGAAACTGCAGTGGATGGAAAGGAGTGGATGAATTTGCATAATTCCATAATAAGATTTCTGTGTTTATAATTTACTATGTGTTACATATCCAAAGATCATAGATTCAAGCATTATAGACTCCTTATATACTCCAGTTTGGCCTTGTGGTTAATGTGACTGATTGTGAGCCAGTTTGACCTTGTGGTTAGAATGATGGACTCATATCTCGTAGTTACTGGATTTGATTCTGCACTCCTCCATGAAGCCAGCTGGGTGACCCTGGGCTAGTCACAACTCTTTTCTGGGCTCTCATAGCACCAACTACCTCACAGGGTGTCTGTTGTGGGAATTTTGACTCCCCTTAAATGGGTGAGAAAAGTGGCATACAAAATCCAACATTTCTTCCTTTGTGATTTCATACAATTATGTCACCTATAAACTGTGAGTGAAGGTGGTCTTTTTCAGGTGTTTTCCAGCTGCCCATGAGAAGAAGAATAGGGATGATTCTGTGGGCTACACTTCTCCCATTGCATCCTTGTCAACTATTCCTGTTGCTTTGTCTATGCTGGGGGTGGTGGCCAGCTTTAATTAGCCAACCTAATTATTCCTACCTTACCTAAAAGGGTAAACTAAAAAGACCAGGTGTGTCTTATTGGCTGGCTTTTCTTTTCTTTTTCTTTTCTTTTCTTTTTGTGCCAAATCTGGCAACCCTAGGTTGAAACCATGTGCAATTCAGTATTTGATAGTCAAGATTACAGTAGGGTTTTCATTTCAGACATACAGAACTCAAAGCACAGAGTAACCAAAAGGATAGATGGGAGCAGACATGAGGAAATGATGCCTATGTGTGTGGGTATGTGGAATTGATGTTAATTGGCATCAGGATGCCAGTCACAATTTCAAATTGTTCCATTGCATATTGCAACTAGGCTGTCCTGGGGGAGAGAAGAAATGAAACAGAGTAGTTCCACTGGTGGTAATAATTTTAAAAGGCATGGCCCTTTCTGAACTTACTTGTTAATCTAGATCAAGGAGCTGCAAAGAACAGATCAACAGCACAGCAATCCAGATCAAGGAGCTGCTAATAATCTGCATGGGAGGAGAGTAAAGATCAGATAAATGTGGTCTATATCCATGCCCTAGCACTCTTTATCACAAATTTGCTGTTTTAGAGCCCACTCAACGCAGATCCAGAACTCGCTAACATGGATCTAGTTAATACAGATTAACTGAGGTAAATGCAGAAAGAACATAGATATGTTACTTGAAACCTAAAATGATATCTCTAGGTTTGTGAGGAAAATGTAGGCCTTCCTGAATCCAAGCCATTTTTGCCCTGGAAAGGCCTGGCTACTACTACCTGCTGCTTTTACTGTTACTGTCTTATCCCACCAAACCATCTTTACAAGTTAATCTTCAACTGATGAGAGGGTGAAGAAAATGCTTGGCTTAATGTGGAATCATTCCAGGAGAGTAAGGGGGGGCAAGGTGACGGGTGGGGGAGTTAAGTTTATGCACAGGGAGGGTGGGGGTGAGTGGGTTTGTGTGCCAAGATGATGGTATAGTGGGAGGGCAAGGGACTGGTTGGGGAGGGTTCACATGCCAAGGGGCCACATGGTTGGGTGGGCAGTGGCAGCAGAGCAGGGGGAGAAGCATTGGAGCAGTCATGGCAGGGCAGGGGAAGTCTTGGTGAGGGGAATGTGGCAGGGGAAGGAAAATGGAATGGCACCAGGGGCAGAGAGAGTCTCAGCAAGAGGGAGGGAGAGGGGAATGGAACAGTGGCGGCAACAGCAATGGGGCAGAGGAAGTCTTGACACTGAGGAAGGGGGTAGAGGGGCAAGAACTTGAGCAGAGGCTTACCATTTTCTAGGCGGCAGCAGGAGCAGGGATGGTGGCCTTCTGGCTTTGTTAAGGGTCCTACCGGGAGATCACACGCTTCAAATGGAAAAGGGATTAAAACCCTTAATCTGTCCTCAGTAGTGTGTTGGTTGGAAAAGAGGAAACCTGGATGGAGGAAAGAATGGCCAAGAAAAAAACAGCTTAATGTTTAAAGGTATAACCAATTGGGCTGGAAGATGGACTAAACTGAAGATTTCTTTTATGTACCTCATATCTCAAAATTTAAAAAGAAATATTTATGGCTACAAACTGATGTCTGCATGGCACAAATCTTGATTCTAATTGTGAAAACCTGAGTTGTTACCCCCTTCTCCTGTTCTACAGATCTATGCATGTCAAATCAAGAGCAAGCATGCAAAAATATAATTTAAATAATTTACATTTTTAAAAATCCTGTATTTAAAAAATTTGTATTTCACAGAACTGTGGCAAGGAATTTGGGACAGCATTATGTTGCCATTCATAAATAACTAGATTAGAGTTTCTATATCTGTTTATACCAATCTGTCTATTTCAATTTCCCCTCAAATATTTATAGACAAAATTCTAGTTTTGAATCATATGAATTAATTAACCTATACAGGCAACAAAATCTGTTTCTTATTTTATCAGCAACAAATTTAAACAAGAGTTTTCTTGCTGAGAAAATTATTTTAAAAGTTATATTTCTAACTTGTTAATTATATATATTTATTGGAGATACATTTGTTATGTTCTCAGGCATTCTGTGCTTTTTCACAGCCAAGGGCTGCTCCCACATGGAGCATCTGCATCATGGGAAGGCACTTCTATACCTGGGCATCCTAATTACTAATTCAAAGATTTAACCATTGGGCCACGGTGGCAGGAACTCTGCAAAAATACTAACAAGATTCAGCTCAGTCTTGAAAAATGACAAAATTTTGATTCAAGACATCAGAAATAAGCTTTACAGTTCAGACAATTAGAACAAATACTGCTTTTTCTTGGACTCAATCCATCAATCAAGGTTTATTTGATCAAATATTGTGACTAATTATTATTATTAAATATTGTAACTAATGGGGTTGAATACAAGGCAGCTATATGAGAACAGATTGGGATGATCAAATGAATGGAAGGTAAAATACTCACTGAACAGATTACACTCAGAATAGCCAACTTTGAACTGAATCATCATTTTAAAAAAAGCATAGTCGTCTCAGGCTCTGAGCTATTGGATGTATTGGAGTACTGTCCAATCTATCATTATGAATCACCATCACAGATTGTAACTAGCTCATCCTTACTCCTTGTTTTCTCCAGTGCACCCTGCAAAAAAAAAAAGAGGAGGGGAGGAAACCAACAGTAGAGTACAGCAACATTATGGGCAGCAAACAGTCCATGTAAAAGTCAGCATTATCTGCAACTGTGAACCAAGCATTTTCCCATGCGGAATGCTCAGTACAATTCTGAACTGCTATGATGGTAGTAATATCAAATGAAAACTAATTAAAATTGCCTTCCTCTGTAGGTTAACAGGCACCAGAGCTTGGAGAGTAAAAAGAAGAAGAAGCAAGAGGACAAACAGTACACATGGGCATGTATTTGTACTCAGTGGTGAAGCTATGCACATCAGTGATGTTTTCTCCAAAGTCTAGAACTGATCAAGAATGGCAAGAAGGAAGAAGTGACAAAATGAAGTTGTGAAAGATGTCATAAAGGAAATCAGGTGGCAATTGTAAATAGTGACTTTTAGAAGCCCCTGGGACCTTCCTTGTAACTCAGAGGAGAAATAATAGTTAGTCATATGATTCAGCACCCTGTTGCAGTTTCCTTTAGTCCTTGAGCAGACGTGCGATAAAGGGCCTGTTCCTATGTACCTGTCTGGTGAAGATCCAGCTACTCCAGTGGAAGTCCATCCACACACTGGACCATCTCCAACAACCTGAAACATCTAGGAGCTCCTTTCCCCAAACATTGTTAGCTGTGGACAAGTAAAAACCTGTGGGCAACCTGACTGGGAGCAGCTCCAGGGCACAGCATTCACAGGTGTTATCACTGCAAATGTGGGGTGGCACAGCTGCAGCTGTATAATCATGCACTATGGGCCAATTGCCATAGCAACATCCCAGCCATTGCCCTTCAAGTCCACTTGAGGAGTACACCAGCACTTGAAGTGCAGATGGTTCCCTCTGCACCTGAACTTTCCTTCCCTGGAATGGTGTCAAAGTATGAACAGGTCCAAAGATACAATTCTGGAAGCAATCTTATATGCCAAGTTCTTTCTCAGTGGTTTTCATCTGTTAATGTTTGGAAAGTTGTGACAAAAACTATGCAATGCTAATTCACTAGAAAGCAAAACTCAAAATATTTCTGAAAAGCTGGCAGAGTAGTTTGAAGCTCATTCCTCACCATTGTAAACTTCACAAGCAGCAGTTTGTTAGCTGAGGGGAGCAGCCAGGATGAAAGATAGCCACAGTAGGAAAATATATTTAGACGCCATTGGCACAGATATGATAGCAGAAGCCTTAAGAATAAATTGGATTGCCCAGAGGGAGCACCTAAGAATGGAAGGAAAGCTGGCCATGATAAAATGTCAAAAGAACCAAATATTGCACAGCAATACATTATTTTCTATTTCTCTCAAACAATAAAAGGATGGTTTGAAATAAAAGTTCTCTCTTTCTTTTCTTTTCTTCTGAGAATGTATCAAATTTGAAATGCAAAGAGCATGCTTTTATACTAGGGAGTTGGAAGTAGCAAAGAGGCATGAGATTGATGTGAATTATAAAACATGAGACCTTTTCTGGAAAGCTTCACTTTGTCAGTGAAAATCAGATGTCGTGCTGAATTTCAGGCTGCTTTATTCCCTTTGTCATTATATTTGGGTATACTTTTTAATTGTCTTTACATTGAATTTTATGGTAATTACAATTTATGGATTTTGAATTGTTCCCTTATGTTTTACTGGGTCATCCATTCTTGGACTTTTGGATGAAAAGTAGGTTATATGTAAGTAAATAAACAATATTCTATTCATCTGAATCAAATAATACACCCTTCTCACACCCTGAATCCAAAGATAGTGGGAGATAAACAGGGATGTCGGAGAAAGCCAAAGCAAAATGAACCATTTGGCAAACTCAAGACAGCTTGCAGCAACAAATGGCATCTCAAGATAGATGAAGCTACTTGCAGCTTTTTCTGAATTACATCTATCTTTCCAGTCCCATTTTTTCATCATCCATAGTCAATTTGTTTTGCTGTTATCGTGAACTTCACATGGAATGCACCCAATCTTGCAATGTTACTTACTACATTATAACATATAATATTTATTTATTTATTTATTTATTTGCATTTGCATTTGCATTTCTATTCCATCCTATACCCTAAAGTCTCAGAGTGGGTAACAGCATTTAAAACAGACCTATTTAAAACAGAACCATATATATAAAATGGTATAAAACAATAATGTTGATACAAGACACCATAACATTATCTAATACAGTACTCATGCTTTCACATTTGTGGGCTAGGCTTCTACTCCAGAAACACAAACTTGGAAGAGTCAATATAAAACCAGACTTAGGAAAGATGCATTCCCTCCCACTTTGGGGCTATTACATTTTAAATGCTCAAAAAAGCCCACCTTGCATTAATCCAGTCAAAATCTGTTAAAACTTTGTTAACCCCAGACCTTCAATTGAGAGACACATACATTTAATTCTGCAAGGTTTGCTTCCATGGAGTTCTCCTTGACAATATCCTAAGTGTACAGGACGGCAGGATTAAAAAACAAACAGCAGGATTAAACGCCACTGATAGCCTGTAATAAAAAAAATTTCCAAATATCCAAATATGAGTTAAACAATTACCGTGATTTATAATATTACAAGATCTAAGATTAAAAGCAGCTCATTCTGCTTTTCAGCAAAAGGTAATGAAACTGGAAAAAAAAAGGTAGGTGAATGATGCTTAATAATATTTACTTATCTGCAATAGTAGGTCACCACATTTATTATCTATTTAAGGATGAGCTGCATCAGCTTTAGAACCTGTTAGGCTCAGCCTTAGTTGGATGAGTTCTGGAGACCTGAATGGTAAGAAGGACATCTAGGGCCTTTCTGCATGTTGCTTCATGCTTGCAGGACAGGGAAAGTGCATCCCCACTAGTGTGCACTAACATTTGCACTTGCAAATGCTACTGCATGCCAAACCAACCCCCCACATGCCCAGACACTCACATACTTCTGGTTGTGTGTCTAGGCGCTGCCATCTTCTTTGTGCCAGCTGGTGTGATTGCATGTGCACCAGCGCTGTCACCAGGATGATGGTGACACGTCATGCACACACAGTCACATTTGGGGTCAACTGATGCGCCAGCATATTTGCGTAGTATGTCAGCTGACCCCCAGCCCCGGAAAGAGGTGCAGACTGTCCCACAGCTGGCTGGCAAGGTACGCTTTGGGTCAGTTTTGGGTTTTGGTCCACCACAGCTAGTAGATGCTGGGGTAGCTTCTGGGAAGGCAGGAGATGTTTCTGGATTGAAAATGTCTCCTGCAAGTGTAGATGCTCCTTACTAGAAGCTACTCCAGCGTGTACTAAGAGACCAAGTGTGAATTGGCTTCTACTGTGCTTTTTTTCAGGTCAAGAGTTATGCCTCCACCACAAACTCTTCCCCAATATTTAGTTGATTGGTCACCACATCCTGTCAACAATATAACTGTTTATTGTTTTAATGTATTGAATTTTAAATTCTGTTATCCACCCAGAGACCTTGGGGTATAGGGTGCGAAATAAAATAAATAAATAAATAAATAAATAAATAAATAAATAAATAAATAAATAAATAAATAAATAAATAAAAACAGCAGCTCTGCTCCATGGTTTCAGTGCTCAAGTGTGTTCTTGCACATATCTGGAAACTGCAGAACTTGAAATAAATGCAGAAGTGTACTCTAGTGCAACCCTACAAATAGAACAACAAGAAAAAGACAAACTAAAGAACTTCTTCAAAGCTGAGCTATTTACAAGATTTCTTTGTTAGTAGCTGTCAGCTGACTGGCTAAGCTTTTTTTCCCTTTAGCAACTGCCTTTTGCTCTGTTTTATTAAAAAGGCTGTAGAGCTTCAGGGACAATTCTAGTACTTTTTTTTTTTTTTTTTTTTTTTTGCCCCAGCTCTTCCAGCCAAAGTTCTGTGCTCAGATGAACACTGACTGCCTTCATACAGACCTTGGAAGGCCTGGAGTACAAGTGGCCCTGTAAATGATTAGTTTCTTAAACAAAGGGGGAAATGGAGGTAATGTCCTCTTCACATCTTCTGGAACACTGATGCTGGCCCCTACAATATGAGCACACTGAACCTACCCACTCCCTTGCACAATGGGATAATGACTAACGGTACTCTTTGATAAGGAGATTCTTTGAGATTTATTTCTTCATGATATGGGATAAATAATCTCCACTTGATCTGTGTCAGCCCACGGTGTGGGTAGCTTGCAGAAGGACCTGGAAAAGCAAGGGTCAGGCACTTACATGGACAAAGAAGGGCTTGGATTAATATAATCTTGTCCTTTTGTATATTAACAGAGGTCTATGAGTCAAAGTTCTATAAAGCAATTTGGTTGAAGCCACAGATGGGGAAAATGCCTCCTTCTCAGCTATCAGAAGCAAATAGGAATTTGTGGATAGCTTTGTGGTTTACTTATTACAGGGACATGAGAAAAAGAGAAAACAACAGCAGGCATCAGAATTTAAAATTACAAAAACAGAGACTCCCAGGGACTCAGAAGGACAAAAACTTTAGGCAGGGGGATTCTTTCTAGAAGACTGAACCAACAGACTATTCCTTGGCTTCTGTATTTATCTTTTTTTCATTATGATTCCTTGCAGCTATGAAGAATGTATAATAAAGCAGACCACTAGATGGTGCCCAAAGCCCACTGATAAGAGCAGGAAGCTGCAAAGGAAGATTCTCAATGTGAATACCAAAATTAGATAATAATACTTGACTGAGGATACATTTGGGCCTGAGATTGCTCAGATATCTAAGTTGTAGTGGGTAAAAAAGGGGGTAATAGCCACATAATATTATTATTATATTGTCATCCCTTCTTTTTTATTTCTTGATTTAATATCATAACTGTTTACTAATTAAAAATCTGGTAGATAAAATCAATGTGCTTGTTATTGATAGGGAATGATTTTTTTCCCTCTCCATCTAGGAATATATTGAATCAATATCCATTACTTATTTATGCATTATGTAGATATAAATACTTATATATATATATATAAGTTGTTCCATGCATTTGAACTTGATGCTCCAGTCAGTGCATTGTGCTGATAATAGGGATTTAGTTCTGTTCATTTTTCCTACCGATGTCAGTGAAGGCAGAATTATATCAATGCTTTTAATATGAAAATTTATTAGTCTGACAAATTGATATGTACAATAGAAATGTTGGCACAAACAAAAGCCTGACAAGTGAATGCAACATCCACTCTCTAATGAAAAAGAACATCTAGTTGGCTCTGTATCTAATGTAAAGTCCCTATCCTCTTTCATCCATCGCAGTCACAGTGTCATTGCAAGAGTATGATAAAGTAGTTTTAGCTGCTATAATTTCTATACTCCTTATTTGGAAGTGTGGAAAACCTGAAAAATTATCTCTTCCAGGAAGCTTTCTCAGCTCTTGACTTTCTCTGTTTTTTATCTCTGACTGCAGTGCTTTTAGTTCATTGGAGCTATTTTATTGAGTTTTACATTTTGGTTTTAATCTTGGTTTATATATATAGGATTTTTAAAGTATACCATGGATTCTATTGTTTATGTCTGATTATGTAAACAATCATGGGGTCCTTGATTGGTGAATATAAATCAAATAACAATAAAGAATACAATTATGTGGCATCACTACACAGTATTAGGCAGCATGGCCATAGGAAAGTTCTCTATAGATGCAATAATATGCCAGTAAAGAATGTGCTTCAGAAATGACATCAATCAAAGAAACAGGATAAAAAAACCAGTCCCTTATCTGAAAAGGGAAAACCAGAGGAAAATAACACCATAACTTTTTAACTAGAGCCAGTATTCAAGTTTTGTTCAAGACTCTTGATAAGCTCCATTTTACCTCCCACGTACTTCTCTGCTTCTTGTTAAATTATCTTAAGGCAGTAAATAGATAATACGTAGAATATTTACAATTCAGGAGTGTTGTTCAGTTTCCATCATGATGATACTTCCTTCAGACAGTTTATTTCAGTCAACGAACACTTTACTAAACTTGGAGAGGTTTCTATCCAAAGCAAGCTACTCTAGATTATTATTGCCATAGCTAGTGTCTAATGAACTGGTTTGTACTGGGGAAATTAGTTCCTGGATCTTGAGTGAATGGACTTGGTTTATGGATTCTGGTATGGATTCTGAGAGGAGTGGGAGGGAAACAAAGAAGGAGCTTTATTGAGAAAATATCAAGAAAATATGTTATTTCTATTACACACAATCAACGCCAATATAGGAATATAATCCAGGCATTGGAAACAGCAGTTTTCACAGGCAGAGAGAAGAGACCTGTAATTAAGCTGTCACTCAAATGTTGCTTGATACACTTCAGTGGACTAAAGCACACACTGGCAATTCAAGGGGATTTGAGGTGAATATGGCTGTTTCCAAAGGGAAGGGGACTAAGAGTAGTGAATAAGGTTGCCTAGAGAATCCCTCTCAATTGAGAGCTTCATGATGCCTCAGGTTACAAATATGTGCTCTTTTGGTGGCATTAGAACCTGAAAGGGGCTGGTAGCATTCACAATAGTATCAGGGAAAATGCTTTACATGTTCTCCAGTGAAAAATGTTGGTTTTGAGCACTTCCAAGCTGCAAAAGCAGCCAAATGACACTCTTTGCAGCCTTCTCCTAAGCAGGACGTGCCTAAGATCCTGGGGCTTGTGAGTTGAGCCTACCTGGCCTTCCATAGAAAGGAGAGGTCAGAAGAGATTTTACCCTTAGTCCCCAAACTACCTAGATGGTTCCTGACAGTTTGACTAATTAAGGAGACTCCAGAACAAGACCCTGAGGTACCTTAGGAATTGCCCAATGAAGGTGGATGGTAGGCCATGGCCATTGGGTCAGATTAAAGTCAGCTATGGTGGACAGTAGCAGATCTGGGGGAGGCTACACAATGGCTCTAACACAGAAACTCCATGACCTGGCCAAAGTCACATAGCTTGCACCATCCAAAGTCACAATGTGGCGCTACAACTTTGACCTTGCCCTCTACCCCATTTATGAGGTGGTGGTTTCTCCATTTCATGCACCTGAACTGGAATACCATGGGCTGTCCTCTAAAGATTTTGGGATGCAGCACAGACTTCCCTCAACCCAAGCTTCAACAACAAGGAAAAATTAAAAGGGATAGCAGGTGCTGGAATGGCTGTTTTGAGCTTGTTTAATCTAGTGATTACAGAGCCAGACTCTTCTCTGGGAATTCCAGGTTTAATTTTGTACTCCTCCATGAAGCCAACTGGGTGACCTTGGGCTAGTCATAGCTCTCTCCTAAGCTCTCAAAGCCCCACCTACCTCACAGAGTGACAGTTGTAGGGAGAACAGAAAGCTTCTTCTTCTTCTGGTAGTCAATTCAATTGTGCTGCTGCTTCATGTCACCCACGATTCACAACTAATCCAGTCTTTTGAGTCAGTGTTAAATAAACTTCCTGTGATATTTTCTAGGCGACTCTGGGCACTTTGGGGGCTGGAAAGGAAAACAGGAGCTGATAATGGGAGCAATCTATTGTACAGGTATGCTATCCATTTACATAAAGCCAAATGCAATGCTTCGTGCAGATATACAGCTGGAACAGAATTTAATGAAGCCTAAAATAAATTTGTGAAAAGGAGAAGCTACAGTGGGTAACAGTCACAAACCCTCCATCTGCATAAAGAGAAGAGCTAAACAATTATTTGATAATCTATTCAGAACTCCAAATGAAGCCATTCAGGACTATACCCAGGGGAGACTTTTAAATATGCAGACATCTGTTGAGTTCACCAAGCAATAAGCCTACAGTCAACTTACCATTCTTGATTTAAGCAGCTCCATGTAGCATTGTTTTTGTGTCCTGTAGTGATCATCTAGCCTAGGAAGATTACTATTCTGCTGTTATTTACCTCAGTTTTATGATAGCAATGCACATCTAAACGAAAGGTTAACTCAACTTATTTCTTCCAGTGACTGGTTTTATTGAGGATAGTATCTCATGACACTAAGTTAAAAGCCACACAATAAAGGGGTCATAAGCAATTGCACAGAGTATTAACTCCTAATACAACATACAACACAAAGAATGAATTATGATTAAATAGAGCCCACAGTACTAATTACCATGCTGCAGATCAGGGGCATATGTTGAGGGGGGAAGGATTCCATAGACATGTCACATCTGCAACAGATCTAGAGTGCATTCGACATGGATCAAAAGCAGATTAAAAGTGGATTCAGTCAGATTTGACACTTTCAGAGCAGATACATATCAGATTCATAAGAACATATGAAAAGCCCTGCTGGATCAGGCCACAGCCCATCTAGTCCAGCATCCCATCGCACATGTGGCCCACCAAATGCTCATGGGCATCTCAAGCAGAGACAAGGACAAACCTTTTCCTGCCTTCGAATCCCAGCAAATGGCTTTAGAAGTGCCGTGCTTCCCCCTCCCGCCCCCCGCTTGAAAGATGTACCTAGGCATTCATTCTAGTAGCCATTGATACATCTGTTGTCCCTAAATTTGTCTAACCCGACCTTGAAGCCATCTAGACTGGAGGCTATTACCACCTCTTCTGGCAGCAAATTCCATAAACCAATGACCCTCTGGGTGAAGAAATACTTCCCCCTGGTGAATCCAGCTCTCCATCAGCTTCATAGTGTGCCCCCTGGTTCTAATGTTGTGTGACAGAGAAAAGAAATTTGTGCACTTTTTCTATACCATGCATAATTTTATATACTTCAATCAGGTCCCCCTCTTAAACACCTTCTCTCCAGACCAAAGAGGCCTAGACGTTGCAGCCTGGTTTTCCCAGTTCTGGTCCCTTAATGATTCTGATTGCCCTTTTCTGCACCTTTCCCAATTCTACAATATGCTTTTTGAGATGTGGAGACCAGAATTGTACACAATATTCCAAATGTGGCCTTACCATAGATTTATAAGGAAGCAAAATGACACTTGCTGACTTGTTTTTTATTACCTTCCTAATTACGCCCAGCATAATTGGCTGCTACTGTGAACTGGGTTGACACCTTCATTGAACTGTCCACCAGCACCCTGAGATCCCTTTCCTGCTGTGTTGCAGAAAGCTCAGACCCCATCAGTTTATAGACATAATTTGGATTTTTGACCCCAATGTGCATTACTTTGCACTTGTTAAGATTAAAGCACATTTGCCACTTGGTTGCCTAGTCACCCAATGCTAAGAGATCCCCCTGGACCTCTTGGCAATCTTTTTTGGTTTTTACTACCCTAAATAATTTAGTATCATCAGCAAACTTTGCTATTTTACTATGTACCCCTTCTTCTAGATCAGTGGTTCTCAACCTTCCTAATGCCGTGACCCCTTAATGGAGTTCCTCGTGTTGTGGAGACCCTCAACCATGGGGGTGGAGCAGCTGGGAGGTAGGAGGGAAGGGCGGTGGGAAAGTCATTGCGACCCCTCTGAAAGGGTATTTCGACCCCCAAAGGGGTCCTGACCCCCAGGTTGAGAACCACTGTTCTAGATCATGGATGAATAAATTAAAAAGCATTGGTCTCAACACTGAACCTTGAGGGACCCCACTTTTTACCTCTTTCCACCCTGAGAATTGGCTGTTTATTACTACTCTCTGCTTCCTGCCTTTAAGCCAGTCACAAATCCAGGACAAAACCTGTCCTCTTGATTCATATCAGATATATATGCATTCATGTCGGATACATATCAGATACCTATTCATTCTTATCAGATGTTCATGTAAAATTGTATGAATACATTCATATC